>PVLD010005859.1:0-106962 GCA_004027595.1 Dinomys branickii | reverse complement strand
ATGTGTACTGGCTGCTCTGGCTCCACCTTGCCTCCAGGTGCTGATTAGGAAGGTTGCTGCAGGGTGGGGACTCCTGGCTGTTGCAACCTCTCATCCTCACACTGGATTTGACAAAAGTTCCCAACCACCATTGCCTCTTTTCCTGGCTGCGCCCTCTCCTCTCCAGTTCTGGACCAGCTCTTGGAACTCCGCTCTCCCCCGGCCGAGTCGGGAGGCTTCCATGAGCGTGGGTCTCCGAAGCTGAAGCTGCGACTGCTGGAACGAGGGCTTGGGCCAAGAGTGTGTTTGAAGCAGTGGCTTCCTCTTTCTCCATCTCTTCTCCCTCTGACTGTGCCGGAGCAGCCCTCCGATCCTTTCCTCCAGGAGAGGTTCTGCTTGGTTTTTCCTAGGGCTTCAGTTCCCATTTCAGATCCTTCTTGGGTTCAGGGTACACACCTCTCTCCTTTCTGTCTTCATATTGCTATATTTCATTGTCTGGGTGGTAATCCTCTGGGAAGTTCTCTCTCTGCTGCCTACCCGGTCACCATCTTCCTGGAAGTGAGTGTTAGTTAAATCTTTTGAGATGATTTAGGACACCCAGTCGTAAGGAACAACATATAGAGACCTCATACAGTTTTTACCCAATTCCACCCAATAATAACATTTTGCAAAACTGTAGAATAAAATCACAACTGACTGTTCATGGTGATAAAGGCAAGATTCAGAACCGTTCCTCCATCCCGAGCCTCCCTCACATCGCCCTTCCCCTGCACCCCAGCCCTGGCTGTGCGTGTCTTCTGTGAGGTCACGTGTACACACTTCTTGGTAAGCACCAAGCATCGGAATGGCTGGACTGTATGGTGAGTGCATGTTTAACTCTCTCTCTTTCTGTTCTCTTTTTGGGTTTAACTCTCTGAAGAAATGCCATTTGCTTTTTTAGTGGTTCTATTATTTTTGCATTCCCATTAGTAATATACAGGAGTTTTGGTTGTTTACATCTTTGTAAGCATTTAGTATTGTCAACATTTTTTATGGTGATAAATATGCATCACGTGAAGTTCACCATCTTCTCTACTTTTGAGCGTGCGGCTCGGGGTTGCTAAGTGACCTCACACTGTTGTGCAGCTGACATCATCATCCATCTCCAGATTTCTTACCGTCCTGTAAAACTAAAACTCTGTACATACACATCAAAGAATAATTCTCCATTCCCTCCCCTCCTAGCCTTGGGCAAGCAACGTTCTACTTTCTCTTTGAACTCCACCATTCCAGGTACCTCCTATAAGTAGACTCAAACAGCATTTGTCCTTTTGTGACCACACCAACTTAGCATAATGTCCTCTAGCTGCAGCCCTCCCCCATCCCAGGAACACCAAGTAGCCTGTGTCACAGTATATTTCCTTTGTAAGGCTGCATCATAGTCCACTGCACGTATCATGTTTTGTTTATGCATTCATTTACCAGTGGACCTTGAGTTGCTTCCGCCTTTTAGACATTGTGATTAATGTTGCTATGAACACAGGTAAATAATCTCTTTGAGAGCCTGCTTTCATTTCTTTTGTATGTATATATTCAGAACTGGAGGCTGGGTGTGGTGGTGCCCACCTGTAATCCCAGCACTGGAGAGACTGAGGCAGGCTCCCTGTGAGTTCAAGACCAGCCTGGGCTACAAAGTGAGCTCAAGGCCAGCCTGAACTGCATAGCGAGACCCTGTCTCAAAAAGACAAAAAACAAATAAACAAAACTGGAGTTGCTGGGTCACATGGCTAATCTATTTTTAATTTTTGAAGACTGCCATCCTGTCTTCCACACAGCTGTACCGTTTTATATTCTCAGCAACAGTACACATAAGGATTCCATTTTCTCCATATCTTTACCAACATTTACTATTTTCCATGTCTTATTTATTTTATTTTTTGAAGTACTGGAGATTGAACCCAGGACCTCATGCACGCTAGACAAGCATTCTATCACTGAACTACGCCCCTATTCTTTTTTTTTAAATTTTGAGACAATGTCATAGTAAGTGCTCAGGCTTGTCTGGTGCTTGCAATCCTCCTGCTTCAGCCTCTCAAGTAGCTGGGATTGCTCATGTACCACCCTGACTGGCTGTTTATTTTGCTGGTAACCGTGCTAATGGGTTGTGGTCTCTCACTGTGGTTTATCTGTGGTCTGGGTTCTTATTTGTCAACTATGAAAGTCATATCAGCTTGTTTAAGCAGAATGGGATTTATTAATGGATATTAAATAACTTGTGAAACGCCAAGAAGGTCAGAGAGCCAGATTTAGAATCTAAGCAGTCAGAACGAATACCAAAACCCCATTGCAGCAGTACCTCAGCCAGACCTCAGTTCTGCCAGTGCTGGGCATGATACACAAGACTGCAGCAGTCCTACCTGAAAGCCCAGACTCCTGCCCACCATCCAAGTCAGAAAAACGGGTTTAGGACAGGACCTGCTGCTTCATGGTGCTGCCTTCCTCTGGGACTTGTCTGCGGGAGTCTGGTGGAAACATGGAGAGGCTGTACTCTGGGCTCCAATATGCCAGGAAAGGGAACTTGGGTCTTTGCCTTGGAGAGACAGATTGGCAGTGTGGGAAATTACTCTAACATAGGCAATATTTGCCAGGACACACACACAGCATGAGAATTTGCTATTTCCCCTCACCTATTTATGGAGAACAACCATAATAGCTACTTTGTTGACTTGTTTTGAAGGTGAAATTAATTCCCTTGTGTAAAATGCTTGACACAGTGCTTGACACAGGGCGAGTGCCAGTAATGTTATTCTTTCTGCGTTTCCTCATAGAACGTAAGTAACTCTTCCTGGTGGGACATAAGCTTTTAGCGCAGGCTGCTGTATCACACAATTTTAGGAACCTCAGAAAAGCCCTGTGACCTCCTAATGTCCTACCAGAGTTCCATGTCATTCCTTTTCCTTTAGCCTAAGTTCTGATCTTTAGAAAAATGCAGAGTGGTATTTTAGGCTATAAACTGCCTATTAATACAAGGCCATATCTTAGGCCTTTTGAACAGTAAGAGGTCTGAGACCAAATCCAATCTCCTCCTAAGTAGAGGACCCTCGGCAACTGGGCCTTCTCTTCGTCTCTCTTCTTCTGAAAGGTGGGGGTAGGTGCAAATCACCACCGAGCTCTGGTGTTGCATGGCTGGAAATGACAGCTCTCGTGGGCAGAAGTGCTGTGGACTGGAAGGAGAAGGCAGGAAAGCCCTGGCCCTTGCAGGAGCCTCTCGAGAAGCTGGGAATACAGCTAGGAACCACTGCTGTGATGCAGCCTGTGACGTCCCACAAGGGCCAGAGCTTTTTGCCAGGTAGGAGAGAAACACTGTGAGAATACACTCCATGGTACACAGGTGTCTAACACAAATTTTTGACTAGCTCTTGAGCACTGCAGTGCACTGTTCACTCAATTCCTTAACTGCATCTGAAGAAGAATATTTGGAAGTTTATAAAAATAGTGATTCAAATTGGGACACTAATCCTCTAAGCAGAAATCTCACAAGTAAGGCATCAACTCACAGGAAAGTGACTCTCTGCTCTTGTTTTCACTGAATAATTATATTAATAGAAGTTATTTATTGAATAACTATTTCCAACTTCAAAGAGTAGACCCACAGATGAACTAGCGCACTGTCCTTACTCTCATGCATTAATTCGAGGGGAAGGCACACGAACAACCGATTAGAATACAACATGTTAAGTCTTAACAAAGACTTGAGTAAGCTAGCAAAAAGTATAGTATTAAACTAGTTTAAAATTATGTACATTTTGGAGAGTTATGTATGGAAAGGCCAAAAATATTTAAAAATATATTTCATCCAAGTTTTGCTTTCTTTTTTCTTTGGTACCAGGAATCGGACTCAGGACCTTGCACTTATCAGGCAGGCACATGTGCCGCTGAGCTATATCCCCAAGCCCTCATCCAAGTTTTGTGTGGTCTGGCTCATGCCATTATCATTTTAAAATCAAGTAGGAAGTCTGACGGTGTTACGTGTATAAATCTAACACACACGTGCATGTGTACACACGTGCGTATTACTTCAAGGTAGGAAGACAAGAGTTAGCTTATACAACGTGAGCCATAATGCATTCATTAAAGCAAGGGCTGCTCAGGGCACACTGACAAAGCATTCTCTAACTTAGCTGGAAAGGAAAAAGTAGAATCATCTTTCAGACGCAGGCGAAATGCCAAGGTGTAGAAAACGTCTGGACCCTCGGGCTGGAATCCGTCCCTCCACTATGCTGCGTCTACCCGAGGTTAGAGACCTTCTTCCCCACATCCACCTCAAATTAATTGTGTGCTCGCTGAGGGCCCTGACTTCATTTCACTCAGTTTCACATCCTCAAAGTTTCTAAAGCACTGCCCCAGCCGGTGCACTGTTTGATCTGATTACACCGAACTAGACTGAACGCTAGAATGTTTTCTCAATGAAGGAGATGACCTATGCGAAAACCAGAACACAGGTTTGTTTTACTCTGTCTTTTGAGATGGGTCTCATCAGGTTGCCCAAGCTGGCGTCAAACTCCTGGACTCAAGCCATCCTCCTGCCCCGGCCTCCTGAGTAGCTGGGACAACAGGTACCTCTCTTGCCCTATGCCTGGATTTAAAAATCATTAATATTTAAAAATCATTAACATTTCTGCTCTGGCCCCCACAATATATTTCTAGAATCCATTCCAGATGGAAGAGAATGAACAGGAAACCAAACAACTTGCCCTTGTTTCTTTGTTTTCCTTCACTGTAAAAGATCCTCCAGCTTCAGCTTCTTTCTTTCCTTCAAACTCAGCCCTTTTTCCCACCTTGAGAGGTGCCAGCGGCAGCCAGGTAGCTCCATCTCCTCCAGGTGTGAGACCCGAGTTCACGGAGCCTCCTCCAAACTCTGGCCGGGCTGTGGCCATGAGGCGGCAGCACTCAGAGCTCCACAGCGTGGGTCTCCTCTGAGCCTCGGGTTCTAGTGATCCTTCTCTTCCCCTCTGCACTCCACTGGCAAATACTACGTCCCACAGTTGCTACTCAAGTTACCTTCCTGTTCTATTCTTTATTTTCAGCCCTCCAATATGCAACACTTTCTTATATTAAAACATCCTGTGTGGAGCTCCTGTTTTCTTGCCTAGATTCTGGGATGTTTAGCTAAATACACTTACAAAGTATACTCACACTACTTTCCTTACTTAACAGAAAGGTGACAGATATCTGAAATTTATCTGTTTTATGTAAGATTCTAAAAGCTAAGGGTTTTACCTATCAACGAGCTACTCTATTGTCTCACAATGTTCAGTTTATTGTAGTAATTTTTTTTTGGTTTTGGTCTTTTTGAGACATGGTCTCACTATGCAGCCCAGGCTGGTCTTGAACTCGCAATGACCCTCCTGCCTCAGCCTCCCGAGTGCTGAGATTGCAGGCATGTGCCACCACACCCAGCTCACTTTATTGTAGTTTGATATAAGAAACAGTATATATGTTGTTCTTGATGCCACGTATCAGGCACTCTTAGGTCTTAGGCATGCCAATGGGTCCTTGCATCTTCTTCTTTTTAAACTTAGTAATTCTGCAGTACATAATGATTATATTTATCATGGAGGAGTTGGTACATGCATACAACAGATCTGAATTGTTTTTCTACTCCCCCTCACTCCTTATTCATAAGAGAAAAAGAAGCAACTAATTAATATCTAGGTAACAGTAGCTATGACAGAGGACGTGCAAGAAATTGTGGCACCCTGGAAAGGAGATTTGGCAACTGTGAGAAAGTAAAGTGGAACATTGTTCTCTACTGTTTCACAAACTGCAAGTGGATAAATAGTTATCTATTTGACAGCTTGACACGCAGTCAATGCCTTATAAGGGAGAACTTCAGGTCAAATGGCTCGGATGTCCTGGCAGATACTCAGCGACCCATGAAAATCTCTGGTTCTCCCGGGTCCTTTTGTCATTATGAATAATCACAGGGCAGCAACCAATCCAGGAAGATTTCGATTTGAGAAACATGACCAGGATGAAGTCCTATGCCCCAAAATGTGTCATATTTAAAGTGTGCTAAGTCTTGCATTTATAAAATGACTGAGGGAAGAACTGTGTGGCTGTCTTGATGATTAAATAAACTATGTCACTCCCGTGTGGTGAGCGGTTTTGTTTTTCAAAGCTTTACCAAGCAGCGTTTGTAGCTATACAGCACATCTGCTGATGTTATCGCCCTGGTGTCCATTTCTCCTATTAATGCCCAGCCTCCATTCCCTTCTTTATGGGAATATGTTTGGGTGGGCCTGTCCTTCAAGAGGCCGCACCCTCCATGGCCAAGTGCCACCCAAAGCTGGGCCAAACAATTCTGTCCTGGGAATCTGAGTTTTGCACAAAAGGACAGGACATCTTGGAGTGGATTCTTTCTGAGGTCCTGAAGGAACTATCCAATGGCTTCTGTTGCTGAAGTCTTCTCTGAGCTCTTTTAGCTTTTCCGCCACTGTAAAAGAGATTGGCCCAAGGACCCCAACAGTAGCTTGGTTCTGCGTTGTTTATGTCTGATACAACTTACTCTGCCTGGAACAGCCTTCACTCCCACCTTTGTATTTCCAAATACTGTTTCCCTTAGCGATGTGGACTAGTTCAATGGGTTTGTTACTTGATGTATGTTTGATAATTCTGTTTAAACAATCATAAAGGGACTACCTGGATTTAGGCAAGCAGACCTTGGATGGATCTCAGCTTTCCAGTGAATGTGTGTGATAGCTGTGGACATGGACGAATCAGTTCTCCCTTCAAGAACACGCCACAGAAAGTCTGGCAAACTGCAGAAGGCACCTCAACGCTGGCCAGGCTCCCCTAGGCCGCCCCCAGCTAGCGACCTGAGCTCTGTGTGGATGCAGAAGCGGTCATTCTTTTCTACCACAGGAACGCTGGGATTGGTGGGCTTTGCTCCCGGGCGCCTCACTGACCGGCCAACGCGTTCCTAGAGCAGACCACGCTTGGGCTTTCCTGTCAAATCCTCCCCCTCCTGCTTCGCAGGAGTCTCCCCACTTACTCCTGCTCATCCCCTTTTACTTTTCATACAAGGTATTTTCCCCAAATAAATCACTCACACTTCTAATTCCATCTTCATGTCTGCTTCCAGAGAACCCAATCTTTAGACAAGGAGACGAATGAGATGACAACTTTTTTTCTGTACTGGGACTCGAAGGACCTGGCGCTTGTCAGGCAAGCACTGTGCCATTTAGCTACACCCCCAGCCCCTAACTAACCTTTAACAAACAGGAAACCCACTCGCTGTTTACATCGTAAAATTAATGTCAAAATTAAATATTTCCACCAGTGCAGCCTTGGCACAGATTCTTTTTAATAAATGTTTTTATTAAAGTCTAAGTACATGTAGAAAACTGCACAAGTCATGGGTTTACAGCTTCTATCACAACAAGAAGGAACAGAACATGTCCAGCCCCATGAAGCATCTCTTCATGACCACATCAGTCTTCCCCCAGTATGGCCACTCTCCTGACTGCCAACATTCGCGTTTGTCTGCTTTTGAGTTCATTTAAATGAAACAACAGCATACTTTTAATGTCTGGAGTCTTTACATGGGATATTATACTCCTGGGGACTGGAAACCATGTTGTGGGTAACATTTGTCCTTTTTGAGTGTTTGGCAGTATTGCAGGTGGTGACACTATCACAAGCTCCTCATCCTTTCTAGTGTTGGTGGGCGGTTGAGTTGTGCCTAACTTTTGCAAGTATGAACAGTCCTGTATAGGATTTTTGGTAAACTTGTCTTTTCTGTATAGATCTACAATTGGAACTGCCATAGCATAGGGTAGGTGCGTATGTACCTTGTGGGCTGCCTGCCTTTAAAAAAATTTTGATTTACAGTTTTTCCCACTAGGTAGTACAAGCTAGCCTCAAAACTCAACAGTGATCCTCTTGCCTCAGCCTCCCAAGTGATTTTCAGTTTTTATGCCTTCTATTTTTTAAATATATGTAACAATTCTCTTTCCATCCTGTGCTTGTACTTTCATTCTTGAAAACATCTTTGGGTGACTACAGGATCTTAATTTTAATGAAGTCCAGTAAAACATCTTCTTCATTTATAGAAAAAGCTTAGTATCTTTTTCTTTTCTAGACAGGGTCTCCCTGTGCAGTTCAGGCTGGCCTTGAGCTCACTTTGTAGCCCTAATATCTTGTTGAAGAAATCTTTATGCACACTAAATTCATTAAGATTTTCCTTTTACAAGTGCTGTGCTGCTGAGCTATATTCCCCGTCCTGGTATTTATTTTTGTATAACGTGAGATAAGTCGTTTGATTTTCTATTATTGTTTTTGTTAATTTTTTTTGGAGACAGGTTCTCACTATATAGATTAGGCTGGCCTCAAACAGTGGTCCTCCTGCCTCAGCTTCCCACATGATGCATTACAGGTGTGCACCACCATGCCCAGCTGTTTTCAATGTATTAAAAAGACTTTCTTTCACTGCATGACACCTTGGTCAGATATGAGGTGAGTAAGTATTGGTCTGTTTCTAAACTCTTAATTCTGTTTCACTGATTTTTCTAATTTTATATAAATGTCATACTATCTTAACTGTCACGGCGTTGTAATAATTTCTGAAACCTAGTAGCCTGACTCCCAGATTTTTCTTCAAGACTGCACTGACTATTCCTGGCCCACTGCATTTATATAATTTTAGAAGCAATGTGTCAGATTCAGGTAACTTCTCAACCTTAAGGGCGTAACACATGACCTCCCAATAAAATTGTTGCAATTTTATTACATTTACATTTATTGCTCTCATTATTATTCAACCATTGGTTGTGGTTTTTCTTTTCTACACAACATTTTGTTTTCCTGGAGCTAATAAATGGCATTTGTTTGATGTAAATTTTAAATTTCTTTAAAATCATCAGTTCAACCCCGGGGTCTTTTTTTTTTTTTTTTTTGTACTGGGAATTGAACTCAGCCTTGCGCTTGCCAGGCAGGTGCTGTGCCGCTGAGCTGTCCCCCAGGCCGATCCTTGGGGTTTTGAAAATCATCTCCCTCCACCTCTGCCCCACTGCTGAGGCAGCAGGCTGTTCGTGGGGGCTCGGGTCACTCTTTCTGCTGTCTGCCTCAGGGCCCTCTTCGCCACCTGCACCGACCTGGCCCAAATGCAAACTGGCCCATGTTTAAGAGATAATGCCCTTGGCAACAATTGGAACAGTAAGGAGCAGGACTGCTGATAAATGCTTGAGCCCTTGTGTCTTTCTGGAGACAATTCTGGCAGTTATCACACAGCTTCTTGGACGACTCTGTAGAATCAAACTCCACCGTTTACACAGCAGTGACCTCGAGAATCGACTCCTATCGGCTTTTTCCTGTTTCCATCTTGGGATCATGACTACCTCACTCCCATGTTCCGGAATCTCAAAAATAAACTAATTCTCATTTGTCTTGGGTTTTGATTTAGGAGGATTTTTTCTGTTGTTGAATTCTTAAGATACTGAAATACTCAGGTATTTTATTAACCTTTCTAAAAATGTAGCTCCAGGGTTTCCTAACATGCTTCAATACCCTTATTTTTTCCTCATCTCTACAAAGGGTACGATATATATACATATATATATATATATATATATATTTTTTTTTTTTTTTTTTTTTTTTTTTTTTTTTTTTTTTTTTGAGACCTACTATGACTGCAACTCTTCATTTCACCCTTCCCTTCAGAAAACTTCTAGGTCTGAAATCTCTATCAGAAGTGGGAAGACCCTGCTTCTGTTGAAAGCTGAAGATGTGCTGATTACTTCCTGCTGCCGCGTGCTGCCCTTGCTCTCTGCCCTCTGTGCCTTTGAACTTTCACTTTCATGGTGACGTGTTTCAGTGTAGGTCTTTTTTCTCTTACCACACTCTTTCAGACTAATCTGATGTTCTTTAGTACTGGAAAAAAAGTCTTAAATTCTTCTGTTTCCTCCACTCTTTTCTTTTTGGATGTCAGGGAGACTGATAGGGTTCCTGTACTGTTAACTTTCTTAAATTTTATTTTTTCAGAATTTCCACTTATTTGTCACTGTTTACTTTTCTGAGATATTTCCTCAACTTCTAAACCTTCTGAATGAATTAGTCATAAATTTTTTGTAAGAGCTTGTTTTCTAAAAGCTCTTACTGTTTTTGATGGGGTGGTGGCATATGCCTGTAAATCTTAGCTATCTGGGAGGCTGAGGCAGGAGGATAAAAAATGTAAGGACAGCTTAGGAAACTTAGCAAGATCTTGTGTCAAGATAATAAATAAAAAGGGCTAAAGATGTAGCTCAATCTAAGTAGTGCTCCTGGGTTCAGTTGGGGGGGAAGGGAGGGAGAAAGGGGGAGAGGGGGGAGGGGGAGGGGGAGGGAGAGACATTTCCTTTACCCTGTTGGTCTGTTTCCTCTAAGGGCTTTTATAATGCTTGGTTATTGGCCCATCTTTACTAGCATGGTACTGAAAGACTGACTGCAGTGTGGGTGTGTGGCGAGCAGACCAGCTATGCTGATTTTCACTGCAGTGCTATCTAGCCAGGCAGTTTAGCCAGCATGCCTCTCATGTCAGAATCTTATTTAGGACTTCTCTTGTCCTGGACAGATTTCATGGAGAAGACTCCTCTAGTATTCTGTTAGGATGGCTGCCAGGATTTCGTGAGAAAAGAAGGTTGCTGGTCTTGGTGTCCATCGTGTAAATTTTCTTTCTTTTGAGGGTGTGCCCGCTGCCAAGGGGTGTACCCAGTGCCCCTCTGTCTAGAAGGTCCATTCAGCATGTCCCAGACAAACAGCCACACACTGTTACCACAGCATACATGCTTTTTAAAAGAACAAATACTTTGTATCTCACTGGTGTAACACTTTATTGCTTGCCTATTTCATGGTGAAATGAACAGTCAGAAGACTCATGGTCTGGGTCAAATACCACCCGGCTGTGGAGATTAGGTGTTTTGCTTCACCTTACTGAACCTTTACTTTCTCATCTGAAAACTGGAGCTGATAATGCTTATTTTACAGCACTGCTAAAGGTTGACTGAGACAGTTAGAACTGTTTTCCTCTCAGGTAACTGGTCAGAATAACCCTGTTTGCTACTGCTGACCCACTGTTTATCATCTCAGTGCTGTTATTAATAAATGCATTAAGATAATAAGCACCAACATAACATTTTAATTTTGATCTAACAACAGCCAAAGAGAAACACAAAAAATGGCCCTGTCCAGTATTCTTATTTTTAGAATACTGGTTTTTACAATACGTACTTATATTATCCCCACCAGAATTCACTTCCATTAAAATTTTTCCTTACACCTATTCAAAATGATATGTGAAAACCCCAGGATTACATGTGCAACTGCATTACAGTTCCCCTCTGGCATAGTGTCAGTAAAATATGTAACACGGGCAGTTAAATACTTCTCTTCCCTACATTAGGGATAATGATATATATGAAGATTAATTACTTATGTATTATCCCTAATGTAAAAAAAAATCACAGGTATATATACTGTTTGTCAAGAATACATACACATGGTAGTCACACTTAGACACAAACACCACTTCTAAAGATATTTTTCAACCATCATCAGTATTCTCTGTATGACCTCCTAGCATAAAACTCCATTTTAAGGCAATTCTGCATGAAATTGTACTATAAAATACTTCCATTAAATGAAATTGGATGTGTCGAATCCCTTTGGACACACTGCCTTTACCCCTAAAGTACTACTCTGAAAAGGTAAACAAAATTTTTATACATTATAAAAAAATGTAAGCTGCTCTGCAACCTTCCTTTGCTAAAAGTTAGATACATTACACCACTCCAGCAAGAGATTAATAAATAAGGATTAAATATTCTATTTTACAAAAACATACAGAATGGCCAATGTAAAAGAGAAAGGCTTGTTTGAAAATTTCTCTATCAAATTACGTTAAGAAGGAATACAACATGGTATAAATGAGAAAATGGTCACTCAATTTATCTCATGAATTACCTAAAAATACCATGGCACCCTTGGTACAAACATTATTTTTTTTAAAAAGACTGTTTCCTGGAACGAGAGGACTATTCATCTCACAGCTTTTATTAAGCAAACTTGATATAACCACCACATAGTGGCAAGAGATAGACTAGCTGTTTCCAGCTACAGAAAATAGTGAATTCTATCCTAATGTACAGGTCATTTGAGATATAACCCATAAGAGTTAAAGCAAATCATAGTGCAGTCTGTATTGAATTTCCTTGAAGTATTTTTGCTTTCATTACGTTTATATTCATTTTTCTGTCAGTTGAGATCAGTTTCTGTTGCTCAGTAACTATTTTCATGTCCAGCCAAGATGTAGAGATTGCTGTGTGCAGTAGGATTTTCTGTTGGCCTACTTTCCAAAACGACAACCCTGTAATTAAACCAAAATAAAAGCTTTGTTTAAAAGTAAAAGCAGGTTTCATGCTTCAAATATAAATAGCACTGTTCACATTCTCGTAATACAAAAAGATCACAGATGAATCAGTTTGCATTTTATAGCTTACAAATACCCCTGGGTAAGAATGAATGACTGTGAAGTATTGACATGTTTTAGAAGTAGTACGAAGCCTGGGTACGCTGTGCACACCTAGAGTCCCAGCTGAGGACAGTATCACTTGAGCACCAGTTCAAGAGTAGTCTGGGTAACACAGTGAGACTTTGTTTAAAAAAAAAACCCAAAAAACAAAAAACCAACAGTTAAAAAAAAGAAGTATGAAACGGTATAAATACTTTTCTCCTTTAGAAGGAACCTCCTTATATGTACTCTCTCTGTAAGCAAAGTAAGTCTCCAAACTGTGCCATTTTAGGGGGAAAATGGTAGCTTTTATCTTTTCTCTTTTATCCCTGGAACAAAGGCAAGAAGGAGTTAAAGGACTGAAAAAGAGAAAAATACCCAAGTGCAATATCACAACATTTTAACTGCCAAGAAGAATTTGAGAACAACATTAAAAATAATATATCCACACAGAGAACATCTAGGCGGTGATGGGAGGCAACAGTGCGCACATATTTTGTCCTCTAGGGCACGAATCATCTACAACTAGCATGTTATTTTATAATGAAAGCAATAAAAAATATGTATTTTCATATTATGCACAGAAAAGTAGAAGAGAAAAATAAAATTACCTATCATGCAATTGACCAGTTAATGACTATTAATATTTTGACATGCTTAACTCTTTCCCTATATATAAACACCTGTGTTAAACAAAAACATTTTAATCACTTCGAATCATCTACAACTAGCATGTTATTTTATAATGAAAGCAATAAAAAATATGTATTTTCATATTATGCACAGAAAAGTAGAAGAGAAAAATAAAATTACCTATCATGCAATTGACCAGAGTTAATGACTATTAATATTTTGACATGCTTAACTCTTTCCCTATATATAAACACCTGTGTTAAACAAAAACATTTTAATCACTTTTAAAATTAAGATAAAATACAATCTTGGCTAGGATATAGATCATAAAGTAGATAAGCAAAACAATGATCTCAGTGATTTACAACAATCCTTTTTTTTTTAAAAAGCAGAGAGCGGCAGTGAGACACAAGGTGAGGAGAAGCGAACAGTCAGAGCAGGGCTGCAGCCAAACAAGCGCCTGCGAGGAACGTTCGGACACGGGCTGCTCTCAAGCGCAGTTCTGTCCCTGCAGTGCCATCTGCACGGGAGCCCTGGTCGCCCGACGCTCCCATCACCTCTTCCTGCGACTCCGCCCTCTGCTCTAGCTCCACGCGCCCGCCAGGTGTTTCGTGCTCGCCCCTTCTGCCCACTCCCGCGCTCCGTTGGTCACTATGCTGCGGGCGACCCTTTGCTCCTCACTTAGGTGGTCGTCACTTCTCCAAAGTTCTTTTGCTCCTTATAAAACTCTTCAAAACTTTTACAGTAATGCTCCGCTCTCTTGTGCTCGTTCCTTAAGCGTCTAACATTTAAGCAGTGACAGTGAACTGAAGACCCAAGGTGCCCCATTCCTGTCTCAGAGCCAGTGCATACTACTGTAGCAAACTTCGCTGCAGGAACAACTTTCGGTGTGAAGGCAGGAGGGAATGTGAGTCCTACTAGCTATAGAGGCAGACTCAGGAGAACAAAAGCTACCATTTTCCCCCTAAAATGGCACAGTTTGGAGACTTATTCTGCTTACAGAGAGAGTACATACAAGGAGGTTCCTTCTAATTATGACTAACCTCAGAAACCGAGCCGACGTTTTCTGATATAAAGGCAAATAATGGGAGGTGCATATTTATAATAGTCGACAGAAGGCAATACACTAGGAAGGCATGACAGGGATGACGGGGCCAATGATGGGGCCAGAAGCATTATCACGGTTCTAGGGACACAAACACCTGTATTTACACCTTTTGTCTTGGTTAGATATGACTGTCTCTGGAAGCACAATCTGAACCCCAGAAAAGATTCCTAACCTGATTTACTAAAATATTACCCTCTCAAACAGACATAGAGAAATTTCTCTAAGTTAATAAAACCTTTTAAGAGTTTGACTGAAACATAAACACGGGCTGATAGTATAATTGAGAGTACAATCTGAACTCTTTACATAAGTAAAAAGCAAAGCATTACCTGTCTGATCCTAGTAAGCGGAAAACTCTTGTTTCATCTGAAATCTCCTGGGTGACCTATAAAAGAAAACACCTATCAGTAACATGTTAGCACCCATCTTGCTTAAATAGTGCTTTTTCAGGTTAAGCAACTTGCTCAAAGTCATGACAGGCAGACCCGTGATCTGCTTTTCCCTTTGTTTCTCGATGCGGACGTCTGCGGCAGCGCCCTGCAGCCCACCTGACAGGCTTCTGCACAGCGTGGGGCACTCCCAAGCACCACCTTCACACACCAGCGTGTGCGCGGGCACTCTATTCCTCAGCCATGCACAAGCACAGCACCAGAGTGAGCAGAATTTGGGGGCAACGCTTAGCTGAGACAGGACAGTAACCGGTCCATGAACGCCCCAACCTCCCCACCATCCAATGAGCCGATTCCTCTCTCACTCCCTGGTGCTCCTGCTGGACTAAGCTCTGGCTATCCATAGTGGGACTAGCGTATGAATGTGCTTTTCATTGACAACTTTGTGGTACCGGGGGTTGAACCCAGGGACTTTACACTGAACTACAGCCCCAGTCCTTTTTCATTTTTTGAGATAGGGTCTTGATAAATCAATTGTCTAGGCCGGGCTTTGATTCGCGGTCTTCCCGTCTCAGCTCCCCAGTGCCAAGGTTAATAGGTGTGCAGCCCCTGCCTGGCTTTCACTGACTTCCCCCCATTCACTTTACATTCCACGTCTATCATTGTGTCAGGGAGTCTGTTCCCCAATAAATCAGCTGCACTCGAGTCCTTATCATGGGTCTGCTTCTGGAGGAACCCCAACTATATGTGGAAATCAGGTACATATAAAAATAATTTCTTCACAAGGAGTTTGCGGTGTAGCTGGGAAAGTGAGTCAGAAAACAAGTTAGGTGCTATATTACATGGAGCTAATTTTCACAGTGTAAGTTCAGAGATGCTCTGATCACTGTAGACGAGTGGCTGAGTGTGACTCTACGAAGGAGGTTAAGGCTTCGGCTAGAGAACACAAATGGAAAGCGGTAAGCGCGATCCAGCGGAGCAGGGGCTGAGGGCGTGGCTCAGGGGCAGGAGGGAGGCCCTAGGTTAGCTTCCCAGCCGCCCCCCAAACATGGAGAGAGTTAGGAAATCGGATTTTGTATTTGATAAGGTGACACAGATTTTGTTTATTTCTAACTACAGGAACGAAGGAATGAGGCAGCCTCTGACAATCCTAATGCAGTAAGTGGGACTATACATTTTATCAAATGCAGGGACCTGGTGACATTTAGTGGTATATAGGTCAGTAGCTAGGTGAACTGAAACATTCAGACAGTTTCTATCATTTTCTCCTGGAAGCATTCTAATTCTCCACATATGTAAGAGGCAGAAACAGTTACTTATATATGAACTAGAGTATGGCTAAAACAAAGGTAAATTCAAATAGAAGAAGATTCTGAGCTGTTAAGTCCACAAATTGACGAGGTTATAGTTTAGAAAACCACACAAATGGAAAATGTCTTTATTAGAGCAGAATTCATTCCCCAAGGCAGAAACCTAAACCTCTTCTCTTGTATGAAATGTATTCATTCTCTCAGCTTGAAGTGATTTTTAGAGCTTCAAATCTAGGCTCTGCCATGTAACTACTTATGTGACTGGACACGTTACTTAACAATTCTATACTTGTAAAATGGGACCATAAATAGTGTCTATTCCAGGGGTTACTTCAGGCCTCAAAGGAATTAATATTTACCCCAGGGAAGGGAACGTGGGAGAGGAGAAAGGACGCGAGGGCAGGGAAGGGGTGGGGCGCACACAGGCACAATGCATGCACTGCAATCTCCAGAACTATATGCAGTTGGGGTAAAAAAACGATCCAAGCGTGTTATGTCCTTGTAGGAATCTGCCAAAATAAAACCCATTCATCGGTATAAACAATAAAAATAGTGAAAAACAGGAGCGATATTTGTAAAGTGCCTGGGATGGAATAAGCACTGTGTTATTTACAGCAAGTGTCTTCATTGTACTTGGTAGTTGGTACTTCCTAAATAAGTTAATTTTCTTTCATCCTATGATCTACTATGTATTAATTTACAATTTTAAATACTTAAAAAGAAGCTATATATTTATCATTTATGCTCATTAAATAAAAAAAAATTCAGCAAGGTCAGCAACCATACCTACAAACTACAAATTAGATGAAAGAATATGTGTAAACTTATACTATATTGTAATTCCTCATGGCCACTGAAAATTGTAAAATACAATATAAAAGTGAATATATTTAAAGATAAAATACTTGTATTTTACTCTACCAGTTCATAGTATTAAAGGCTCTAAAAATGTAAGGTAGATTCAGAAAGAAAATGCATAAAACGAATGTTTTTAACATCTATGATCTTTAGTGGGAGTCAGGGGAGGTAATCTGAGGTCAGAAACGTACCTCATCCGACTTGAAGCTTTTACCCTGCATTCCGTGTTTCCAGAAGGCCAGCACACTGTCCTGGAGGCACACTAGAAAGATAAGGGAGAGCTGAAGCTAAAATAAAGCACAGTGTATTTCACTATCGATGTGCCTTAACATTTTAACAAGTAATAACCCAAGGCTATTCAGGCGCTCAGGGCAAAATTCCACTGTCTAGACCATTATTTCTCAACATTTTTGTGGCTAAGACGTGTCCAAACTCAAGTAATTTATTGAGGCAGGGTTACCCAAGTTTTCAGATAAATATAACAGGCATCCATTTAAGTACAGACTAACTTCTGATGAGCTGGATACCAGCATATTAATTTCCCTTACACATGCTACGTCCTTTAAGTGAATGATATACACACACACACACACACACACACACACACACACAGTTGGGTTTTGGATTAAAAATGATTAGTTAAGTAGCTATTAAGCAAGAATCTTGTATGTTTATACTTTCTCTATTACAAAACAAATTTTTAAAAATCTACCTGTAATTCAAAATTTAATCATATACATTAAATATTTATAGTCTGAGTCAATTTTATTAAAAAATCCTTGGTATTTAACCAATTATAATGCAAATATTGGTGATAATTAAATAGAATCAGAAAAATATAAGCATAAATAACGATAATAGGGAAAGTGATTGTAAATTACTTCTACTTCTTATTGGAATACTAAGTACAAAGTAAGTGGAAGAATGTTTTGGGACCATAATTCAGCTCAGAACAGTATCTCATTGTCATAATAAGTCACATGTGTTCCACTAATGGTGAAAAATAAAGTATCTAGTTACTGAATGTATTTTCAAGACAAGATTTAAAGGAACTCTTCCATCCAACAGAGTCCTTGTGATCATTCCAGTATTTACTAGCAAGAAGAGACAGGAGCCTAAAGGGAACTCTTGTGTAATAAAATTTTCTACATAATTTACCACATGTGAAAAGGCAGAGATACCAGAGTGTCTCACATGGAATGAAGAAGGGCTGAGATCTTTATGGCAGGCTATTTTTTGAAAACATACATATAAGGGTAAAAAAAGAAACTAGAAACTCCAAAATTCCTTTGTTTTAGCATTAACAGAGAGTTTATGTTTTATGCTTTAATAAAGTAAGTTTCCTAATCATAACCAAACTATTTTTCTGTGAGATGTTATACAGAAGCACAAACATTTTTGTCTTTTTGGTGCTAGGAATTAAGTTAAGGCCTTATGAACTTTACCACTGAGGTACACCCCTGGCTCCTAAGAATTTTAACTTCAGTTCAATAGGAGAAACTCCTTAGAGTATTTAAAAAATGAAAAATGTTTTAAAAAGTATATGCATGTAATTATAAAATAAATACACTAAATAGAAATCATCAACTTTAACTTCTTTCTTTGTTCTCTGGCTGAATGGATCATCAACTGCTCAAAGTACTTCTGGTACTGGGTGTGGTGCATGTGCCTGTAACGCCAGCAGAAAGACTTCAAGGCTGAGGCCAGTTGGGACAACTTAGTGAGATCCTGTCTCAAAAATTAAAACAGATAATTTTTTAAAAAGCTGGGGTATAGTTCACCGGTGGAGCACTTGCCTAGTATGTGTGAGGTCTTGGGTTCAATCCCTGGTACCTCACACGTCTGTAGCCATTTATTTTTCTCATAAGTTCTATCACTGCTGGGGAAATACTTACTGAAATATAATCAAGGAGGATGCAAATAATGATAAATTATAATGATTTCTGACATAAAATCAATGAGTATTAGAGAGTAAAACATTCACTGAAATGAAAGCAAATTAAAATGACATGAGTTTCTGTATCAAAATGTATCCTGTACAGATACAAATTCCCTATTATGAATATGGTCACTATGTATATCTAAAATGTACCCATAAACTTAATTAAAAAAGTTCTTCATCTTCAAAAAAAAAAAATCCTGTGGGAAACCTATTTATATATGTAAACAGACCTAAAAGCAATAACCATCAACACACACTAAGCAGAATCTTATCTGGAAAGAACTGTAGCATGTCTAACACCAGTGTCACACAATTACCTTCATGATTACACACATACCTTCATGATTTGAGAAGAACTGGGAAGTTTACTTGATGCAGCAATGGGCTGAACAGAAAATTTAAAAATACTAACAAGTTTTAAATGTTTAGGAAATAAAACGGTCTAGATTTCTTCTGTCCAATATAGCAGCAATTAGCCACATGTAACTATTTATATTGAGTTAAATTAATTAAAACATTAAAAAGTGATTCCTTGCCAAGGATATAGCTCTGTGGCATGAGCACCTGCCTGGTAAGTGTAAGGTCCTGAGTTCAATCCCTGGTACCAAAAAAAACAAAAACAAAAACGGTAATTCCTAACACCATGTTTCAGGTGCTTACTGACTGCGTATGTTTAATGACTACTATATTTAAAGGCAGGGAAAAATAACATTTCTGCTATCATAGAAACTTCTAGGACATAGTGCTGGTCTAAACAACCCCAACCATGAATAAAAGAACAAAAAAGCCCCAGGTATCCCAAACTCAGTAATAAAAGCAGAGGACTTACCTACAGATTCAATGCGAAAATCAAAACTTAGCTCAGAGGCCAGTTTCTTACTTGATTTTAGTTTTCCTTGTAGATTTACAATTTTTACAAATTCTTAAAAAAAGTTAAAAACTAAAGTCAAAACTAGAAATACAAATTTCCTAAAACAAGTATAATGTGATTATGGATTTTATATAGATATCAAATGATATTATTAGTAAAACTCAATAATTTACTTAAGTGTACCCAATGAAAAATCATCATTAATATGTTTTAAAGAGTTACCATAAGAATGCCTCCTTGGCAATTGTGTTTTTGTTTTCCACATAGTATATCAAATTAAAACATTTCTTCATTAAAAGTGGATAATTTGAGGCCTATTTAACAATAAGTGTAGTTTTCTGCCCTTACAAATTACACAACATACATTATATTTACAGTAACTATAACTTTACTATTTGAGTTCTATTCTACAAAGATACATGGGAGTAAGAGACTCTTAAGGGGTGGGGAGCATATAAAATAATTTGACTTCTCTTTTGTCCATTTTTAATTTCATCATCTTTCACTTAGAGTTGGAAGAGTTATACTCATGTCTACTATCATAATGAGATTGTAAGCCCCACACAGTCCAATAAAACCATATAGCTGACAACAAATTTTTGAAGTCTTTTACCCCTTTTAAAAATGGAAATCTCAAGGATATAACTTCCTAGTTACTTTAATTAATTGGGAATTAATTAATTAGTAGAGCCTTTTCAGTCACTCCTCGCTAGTAGGGATTGAACTCAGGGGTCTTTGCACTGAGCTACATCCCTAGCCCTTTAAAAACTATTTTTATTTTGAGATGTAATCTTAACTAAATTGCTAAATTGCCTGGGCAGGGCTCAAACTTACAATCCTCCTACCTCAGTCTTCCAGACTGCTGGGATTATAGGCATCTATCTGTCACTATGCCCAGCTCATCAGTGACTTTTTAAAAATTGTGATAAAATTATATCATTATTATGAAAATGAAAGCTAAGCACAATTTATCTTCCTCTGATGACTCACAGGGTATTTGGGGATTGATTGATTGATTGATTTTTTTTGTACTGGGAATCAAACTCAGGAACTTGTGCTTGCCAGGCAGACGCTTGTGCCACTGAGCTATATCCCCAGTCCTATTTGGGGATTTAATCTTAAAAGTTCAGTATTTTAAAATCTAATTATTTGATTAATACCAAATTTTCTATTTGTTTGGATAAAAAAAGATCAACAGCTCCCCTTAAGGGTAATTGAGTAACACTCCAATCATTAATACAGTATTCAGAGACTTAAGCTCCCAACCAAGGGACAGCAGTGAATGTAAACAGTTGTGCTTTAGTTTACCCATTTGTAATATTAAATGATCTTTATGATTCTATAAAGTACAATAAACATCTTAAGAGTGCAGAGAGATTAGGGCAGAAAAAATAGGCAAAATCAGCAGAGGAATAATTTGTACAATAACCTTCATCCCTTACAGGTAGGTTTAATCATTCAGAACGAACTGAAATGGACCAATTACAGCAAAATACTACCAAATTTCAAATATAATCCTGTCTGGGGGTTTCCACCTTGTAGGATTTACAAAATAAAAATAAGGTGGGTGGGTTTTTATGAACTAGAGTGAGTCATTTGCAAAATCAAATGATATCTGTGCCTAAAGCTTTTTCTGCCTGCTTACAGTATACTTCCTTCACTAGGCACTCTCTATATCAAAAAAATCATAGCAGGTAACGGTGTCAGATCCGTAAGTACGTTAGAAATGTAATCTGATATGATTCCAAAAGTTCACCTTCTATGACTTTGTAGTGACTGTGACCTCCTACTTTCACTAGTTACACTTAAGTATGAGAGAGAATAGTTTACACAGATTTTACCCCAAGGTAAGGCAAACAGTTGTTATAATGTCTCTAAGTAGGCCAATATAAAGAAAAAGGTGACACGGAAAAGTAACTGACATGGGCTGGGAATATAGCTCAGTGGAATAAGTGCCCGCCTGGCAAGTGCAAGGTCCTGAGTTTGATCCCTGGTCCCGCAAAAAAAAAAAAAAAAAGAACTGATAAATAGATCAATTACTGGTAGCCAATTTCATTTTTTCTTCAATAAAAGCTGGTACTTAAAATAGAGAAATAACAATCTTTAATTCTAGTTTCACAGAATTAATTAAAAGAATCATTTTATCAAGTAGTATATTTAAAATTGACATGGTACTTACTGTCTAAACACACTAAAACGGTATCTCTCTCCAACTGTGTTACGTGAATGGAATCTAACTGTTGGCTGCCTTAAGGGGGAAAAAAGTTAGTTACACAATATGCTTTTAACAAACAAGAATAAAAAATAAACACAAAGACTGAATTTTGCTGTGATTTAGTCTTGTAAATATAATGCAGAAATAACATTTTGTCATATGTTATCTTTCAAAAAGTATGTAAAACTCTGTTAAGGGAAACACATTTCGGTCCTAACATGGGTAAGTAAGCTGAGAAAACCTAAATTATTACTTTTTATGAATACATCAGCGAGTTCTAGAAAGATGAGTTACAAAAATAAAGTGAAGCAAAGAGGAAATGCAGGAACCAAGTGCACGCCATAGAATGGCCACATTTTGTTCCGCACTTTACACAGCCAATGGGAGATGGAAATATGATCAGTCCAGTGACTCACAGCACCCTTGAAATAAAAGTAAGCCAGTGATTCAAAAGAGCATGACAATCAGTAACCATGATGGGGGAAAGCTTTTCCAGGTCTTGGCGTGCTTCTGTAGGTATGTGGGAGGGGCTCTCTCGCAAAGAGGACACTGAGTAGCCCTTTGCAGAATGCATCTCTTTGTGAATAGTCAAGGGCTATGTCTTAATATCTGCTAATAGACGGGACGATATTTTCATAAACGTTTTTTGTAAAACAATTTATTTTAAGCACTAAAACCGGTTAATTGGTCTTTAGCTCAACCTAGGACATGATTTTAAGCAAAAGCAGTCATTCTTTGTATCTCTCTGGAGTCTATGGATCACCCCCCTTGAAAACTGCCAAATTCACAGATACAACATCTTATTTAATACTTTGGGGTATTTATGGAACTTCAAAAAAGGTGATACATAATGAAGAATCCAGATCTACATAATTAATAAATAAACTGTCTCTCTGGCAACACACCAAAAAAATTTTCTCAGCTCATCTGTAGGCATTTATCTCAGAATCATCCTCGAAGATGTAACACTAAAATAAGACTGAGACTAAAAGGTCTTTAAGTGAGAGCTCATTTTAACAAAACAGCGCCCGTTGAAGGCACAGCTACTTGGCTCACAACTTGTAAAACTGGGAAAACCTAGTAAGGACTCAGTTCTGGAAAAGAAGGGCGGCCTCACCTCCGCAGGAGGCTGTTTTAGATGACACCCTCGGGCAGCATCCTGGCCCCTTCCAGGAAGTAATTTTTAGTGTTTCAATTTTAGCCTGCACAATGTTAAAAGCAGGTAAAATAGGATACCTCACACATTATAAAACAAAAAGCCACAAACTCAAGCCCCCCGATGTTAAAGACTCAATGAATGTTTAGTTGTAAGCAAAGGTAACCTCATATGTAGAAGAAAGTTGCAAATCTGCATTACATGACTGTATGAAATGACCCACTCTGTCCTACACAACCAGCAAAATACAGTTGGGGTTGCTGGCTAAGAATGATTTTGGTGTTTGTTCTTTATTATGGTGCTTTCTACTGTTGTTGCTGTGGTTACTATTATCACTTTCTGGTAATAACTAAACATGGGTGTTCTACCACTAAGCTACATCCCAAGCTCTTTTCATCTTTCATCTTAAGACAGATACTCAGTAAATTACAACCCTCATTCCTCACCCTCCCAAGTAGCTGAGATTGTAGGCATATACCATTGCGCCTGGCTGCCTTTTAATTTTTTTTAGTATGAAGTTCCTAACAGACAGGTATTTCCATTTAGACTATTTATTTCTCATGATGATAAAGCAATGTCATTTTACACTTTTCTATTAGCTACAGGATGAAGGCACACATTCAGTTCCACCCATGCTATTCCACAGCAAAGAAAAAGAAAGGTGCAGGTGCAAGTTGGAAGGTTCTTATTTTACCCTAAATTATGACTTGTTTCAGAGACAGAGAAACACAGAGAGAGCTCAGAGTCCAGTGCATGTTAGAGCTGGCTTGTACACTACTGGGCTGTTAAAATTTCAGGAATTTTTTTGAGTCACAGGACACCGAGTTGGCAGTTTGAAACTGGCCGTGGTGGTTCTATTTACACCACAGAAACAGGTAACCACAACAAGCGGTTGTACCCGAAGACTCAGCTGTGAAATGTTTTATCACTGGTTCACACTCATTCTTGTTTTTTTTTTTAATCTTTCTGAGACAGGGTCTCACTATGCAGTTCAGGCTGGCCTGGAGCTCACTTTATAGCCCACGCTGGCCTTGAACTCGGAAGGATCCTCCTGCTTCAACCTCCTGAGTGCTGGGATTACAAGCGTGCACCACCACACCCAGCTTTCCTGTTTTTGTTTTTACATGTGGTGCTGGGGATCAAACCCAGGGCCTTGTACACACTAAGCACATACTTCATCACTAAGCTGTATCACCAGCCCCCATACTGATTTATGTGGTTTCTCCATTAGGATTAACAGCTGGGATACACAGCAAGTTCTTGTGCTCAAAAACAAAATGATACTGAATGAGATCAAACTTCCAATATTCTAGTTAACTTTTTCTTTTTTGTACTGGGAATCAAACTCAGGACCTTGTGCTTGCCAGGCAGGTGCTTGTGCCGCTGAGCTGTATCCTTGGCCCAAATACAGACTTCTTTGCAAGGTGGTAACAGTGGTCAGTAATAAAATAGCCACAATTAAAGTTGCCTGACTTCCTATGTAAAAATGCCAAATAAACCTAAGATTACAAACGATAAAATATACCAACATAACAAACAGAAAAATGAAGTATCAATATTCTAACACAGGTAAAAAAAAAAACTTACCTGCACCAATTTCTGTAAACCACGAAGATGCAGAATTCAAATTGATTGTCTCAAACTGAACTACTTGGTTTGACTCAGTGCCTTTACTAATAGCTACACAAACCATAGGGTATTCTTGTTCTGGTATCACCAGCATTTCAAAAACGTTCAAAGGAGTTGGTAAAGGAAAATCAAAGTGCTGCAAAAAATAAACAGAACTATAATTCAGAAACAATCTCCTCAAGCATACTGTTGTTGAATAAACTCAAAAGAAAGGCTACTAGTTCCATGATTTATCTACTGTGTTGACACTAAGTAGTAGTAATAAGACTTTATAATTTTGTTATAAACTCGCATTTTCTAAAGAAAAATGTAAACAAGGTAACATATATACCTTTATCAACATGAATTTCTGCATTGGTTCATACCACTGAAGTAAAACAATTCCAGACTGTAAGGCTCCACAGAGGTACTTGTGTCCTGTGTAAGGGTTTCTGACTAGAAAGAACAACAATATACAGACACATTTAGAACCTGAAATACCTTTATGTGAAAGCATAATTAGGTTGGCCAAAAGCAACAACTAAGCTATACTCGCCTAAAAGCTAAAAAGGCAGAACTGATATGAGGAAAAACATGGAACATGATCTGAGAGCAATACTAAAACACAGATGGAAGAACAAACTACAGGAAGCGATCACTCAGCTGACAACAATTACTGCCTCTGTTAAGGAGAACGACAAGAGTGGGCAAATAAATGCAATTCCTTTTATTTGGCTTTTTTATCCTTTCCTTGTCACTTTCTTATCTCAACTTTACTTTTCAGTTTCAGTCTTTGCTAGTACATATTTGTAGAGCACAGTGACCAAGGTCTACAGGGGGTGTTGGTACTTAATTCCTTTTATCCTCTTCCTGTCCTTCCCCCCCCATCTCTTGGTCCTCTTCCCATTTGCAAAGGAGCTACTTCCCCATTTCCTGTGATCTTTTACTTTGTTCTTTATATATTTTGGGTTCCTCATATGAGAGAAACCATGTGATATTTAAACTTGTGTCGGATTTAGTTCACTTAACATTGTACTCTCAAGGCGCATCCACTTTCCTACAAACGTCATCCACGGAATGTAAATACACTTCCTTTGTCCATTCATCTGTTAGTGGACATAAAGGCCATTTCCAGCATTTAGCCGTCACGAATTGCCGTGCCATCGACATGGTAGGCACCTGTCACTGTGACACTACGTCTTTCACTCTTTGGGGAAGATACCTAGAGAGAGAGGATTGCTGGGTCAAACGGAATTTCTAGTTTTAGGTTTTTGAGGAAATGTCTCCAGTGACTCTATAATGGTTGTACTAACTTATATTCCCATCAACAATGCAGGGATCCTTTTGCCCCTGCAGCCTCACTGGCGTTTACTATTATTTGATTTCTTGATCACAGCCATTCTTTCTGGAGTAAGGTGGAATCTCAGTGTTGTTTTAATTTGTATTTGTGTCATGCCCAGCAATGCTGAGTGTTTCTTCATGTATTTATTGGCTGTTTGTTCTTCTGTGAAGTATTTATTTCAGTTGCCCATTTTTTGACTGAGTCTTTCATTTTGAGGGGTCAATTTAAAATTATAAACTAAATGCCTTTAATATGCTAGGTACTTAAACACAGAAAATTTTCATAGGAACAATGCTTTGAACACTAAAACAGCACAACTACATAAAACCTAAAAAGCTGTTCCTAGATAAACTGACCAAAAATAAATTCTGACAAGATCTAGGAATCAGTGAAATTCATCGTACCATTTCTGGCACAGCAGTTTTCAGTTGTCTGCTTAAGGTGTGATGAAATAATTCATCATATATGCATGTATTTACTCATCTTTTTGGAACTTCTTTAACCAAATCTACAGAAATTCATACTGGTCTTGCTTCCCAATTTGACTCCTATCAACAACAACCTTTCCCCCCAGTTCCACTCCCTTAAACAGTAACATATACTGATTATCAGAACAGTTATTTGCTTTTTTTGGGGGGGGGGCCTTGTTGAGACAATGTCTTGCTATTCAGTTCAGGCCAGCCTTTAGCTCACTTTGTAGCCCAGGCTGGTCTCGAACTCGCAATGATCCTCCTGCCTCAGCCTCTCTCCTGAGTGATGGGATTACAGGTGTGCACCACCATGCCTGGCACAGAACAGCTATTTGCATTAAGTTCTGCAGTAGTACTTATAAATTTGTATCTTAGATTGTAAGCTTACAGGGCTTTTTTAAAGTCAAAGATCTCAGCAATCTCATAACAGGTATAGATGTGATTTTCGCTAGGAAGATGTGCATAAAATGTGCCCTTAGTCATTTTAGTCGCACCTTGCGTAGCATTTTGATTATATGCTATGTGGTCCCATAAGAACACACTGTCTGGTGACACCACAACTGCTCAAGTTTATGTAAGTGCAATGATAAAATTGCCTAAAGAGAAGTATCAAGAGACATGCCTATAATTAAGCATATCTACTGGTTAAACATTTTTTGTTTTACAGAGTATGCACTATGCTTCTGAACTACTGTGTACTGTGAAGTTAACTGATCATATATATATAAAAAAATAAGAGTCTAAGAGCTCAACACCTTGGACACAGATCTGATTCTTGATTCTGTTAATTATGACATAACCAGTGTCAGAGTTGGTTAAAGGTTAAGTGAGATAATTATGTATAAAGAATTTATTCCTGTCCTGAAAAAGGTCTGTTTGCTTTCCTCCACTCTGGAGAAGTAATTGCTAAGCCTTTGAAATGTCATGCTTGGTAGGAGTGTCTGTCTGAGAACCTCAGATTAATGTAGGGTGGGGCTGCAACACTGGATAGTCCTAGTGTAAGGGCTGGTTACACCAGAAAGACCAACACTGACTCAGTGGGAGCTTTGGGTCAGGCAGTATCAGCTGATCTGTGGAGGGGATGGATACTGAGCTCAGCCATGTGGACCATCAATCACACTTTCAGCACGGAGCCCCCATAAAAACTGTGGAACATGAGCTCAAAGCAGCTTCCCTTTCTTACCTAAGGAGAGCACAACAGAGGCTCTCTGCTTGGTCCCCTTCCTGTGTGCTGCCTCACACTCTTCTTTCCTTAGCTGACTTGTCTGTTTTGGCAGTGCTAGAGATTGAAACCAGGGCCTCGTGCACGCTCAGGCTTTAAATGAACTACAACAAACCCCTTGGCTGAATTTAATCTGTATCCTTTCCCTGTAAGAAACTAACTATAACTGCTTTCAGTTAATTCTGTGAGTTGTACGGAATCTGTGAATCTGAGGGTGCTTTTGGGAACCTTCCAAAGTTGTACTTTGTACCAGAAGTAGGGTAGTCTTATTTGGACTATTCTATTTCAGAGTTGGCTAAAATCGTCTAATAATTCTCATAAAGAACTAGCAAACCCAGGCATGGAAGCACACACCTAAAATCCTAAGCTACTCTAGAGGCTAAGGCAGGAGAATTCCAAGTTGAAGGTTAGTCTGTGATGCAGACTACTACGAAGCAGCCCAGAGCAGGACTTAAATTAACCAACTGGCTTTTTATATTTGCTTGTGAATTTGTCCAAAGCCTAGGCCACTTGTCTGGAAGTGGGTGATGGACTCATAGTAAGTGAACCTCTGTGAGTCACTAATCCCTACTAAAACCTGTCATGGTGGATGAAGCTGGAAAGCCTCAAAAGATAAAACAAGATCACTGCCAAGGATCCCCGGATGTGATCTATAGGCTATAGCCTCAGGCATCTCACTCCTTGGAGGATCAACTTAATCCTTATTAAGAATTAATTTGGGGCTGGTGATATAGCTCAGTTGAATAAGCGCTTGCCTGGCAAGTGCAAGGTCCTGAGTTCGATCCCCGGTACCACAAAAAAAAAAAAAAAGAATTAATTTAATACCTTTCTTGGAGAAGTCTTTGAGTAATTCCACCCTTTTTGAGTATTCCCCTCCCCTCTTTTGATAACAAAATATAGGCCACCCAGAGAAGGTCTTAGTCTTAGTCCCAAGAGAACCTCAAATTCTGTGAGAGGGCTCTGATCCTCATGGAGCCCTGAAATCATTCCACTTGCCTCTTTTAATTTAGCCTTCACTGTACACTTGTTAGGGAGGTTGTGGACCTGACCAGCCTGCAATAACTAAGGGATACTATTACCCTGATAGTCTGGGTATTTAGTGAGACTATGTCTAAAAATAAAGAATACAATTGCTGGAGGATAGGGATGTGGGTCAGGAGTGGGGTGCCTGCTTAGCATGCACATGACCCCAGTACTGGATCAAAAAAGAAAGCAGCAATGGGCTAGGACTGCAGTTCAGTGATAGAAAATTTGCCTAGTGTGCAGAAGGCCCTGGGTTTAATGCTCAGTATTACAGAAGAATCAACGAACTAGCAAAACTGGTAGATCTCAGGGACTATGATTAACAAAGAACAGAAGCCCGGGTATGGCGGTCCATGCCTGTAATCCCAGCACTCAGGAGGCAGGGGCAGGAGGACTGCTGGGAGTCTAAGGCCAGCCTGGTTACATACTGAGCTCCAGTCCATCCTAAATTGCACAGAGACCCCTTGTCTCTCTCCAAGAAACAAACAAACAACAAAACAAACAAAGCAGAAACAGTCGGAATGCGGGACTCTGAGACAACATGAAGACTACTGTCTCTGTGAGCTTCTCTGCCACACTTCTGTGCAAATTCTTGTGTTTCACTGTCACCATAACTCTTTTAAAAAAACCCTTCTTTCCTATTTTATTATAAGATTCTTCAAACAATTGTGAAGCTGTTACAAGTTCTAATCATTCACTTTGAAAAAGAGCACTTACCTATGCAACATTTGTGGCACCCTTTTGTATCAGGAATCTTTGTTGTTAAAGCGAACTTTCTGAAAACACAAACAATATAAATGTTCTTTATTTCTGAGGTTGTCATACAATGTTTACAAATGCATTGCACTAGACAGGAAGGAGCTTCTAAAAAATTGTCTTGGTGTCTGAGTACAGACTGTCTAGTTTTATAGAGTTGACAGAGGGCCTGAGAATATGCATGGTAACACCTCTACAGGTGATTCTCCTGGAAGTCCAGTTTAGGAAACACTGGTCTTGTGCATCCTTGATGACATGCACTTTAGTGTAAAGTAACTCTGAAAATTAGGACAGAGGAAGTTTCTCTGCATAAGGAATACTGATTGTTTCGAAACTAGACACTAATTTCCCTCACTTCTAATAGAATAAAATTAAGGTATCTGTACCTTGGCAGTATGCGGTCTGGAAATCTATGAGTTTGAATATGGGCAGCTAATCCTGGTTTTTTGGCTTGTTCAAACAAAGCAATAAGATTATGAGAGTACAGTTGAAAGGTTTTTCCTACAAAAGAGAAACATGTTACTTTCATTTATCATTTACACCAGAGAAATACAATTTTCAAGTAAAAGAAAACATAATTACCTTCTAAAATAAACAAGTTCAGTCACGTTCAAAGGCCAAGTAAAACAGAAAACATACAAAAACAACACAAAACAAAAAATTCAGTTAATGTTATGTTGAAAGTAAAATAACTAAAAAACATTCACAAATTACATATATTCTGACACACAGTGATCTGGGCAGAACGTATGTAAACCTTCAGGGTGAAGACTCAGAAGAAGTAATTGTTAAAGTTGATGTACAAAAGAATAAATTTATAGGCTAACCTTTCCCTGCTTTCCATGTGAAAGGTTATATCTATAATTCTTATAAATATTTACGATGTATCCTGTGTAGTGTTTTAAGCTTACTCTGAAAAGAACTATGACTCGGGATAAAAGAAAGCAGTAAGAAAATCAGAGGAAAGTAATTTTATGTGTATAAAATTCAGAATTGTTAAACAGAATTGGTTTAAGTTCCTTTTCAAAAAAGTAATAATATTAGTACATGAAATTTAAAACAATTTGGAGGAAGCAGAATAAAATCAAAGAGATTAAGTACTCTTTTTTTGAGATTAAGTGTTCTTAATGCCAGTTTTTAGTCATTTATGCACAAAAATGCTCAATTTTAGTACATGTGCTGCTAAAGGGAGCACAAAAATATGCTCTTTAAAAACAATGAATTAGTTAACTATGTAGATTGCTGAAGAATATCTACTACAAAGGATTTTTTTGTGTGTGTGTGTGGTACTGGGGATCGAACTCAGGACCCTGCGCTTGCTAGGCAAGGGCTTATTCCACTGAGCTATATCCCCAGCCCCTACTACAAAGGAATAACTGTTTTGTACTCTATATCAGAATCAGTAAGCCTCTAGTCATTTAAATCTAAAATATAAGAAAATATTACTTGGTAAATAAGGATAAAAACCCCTAAATTACTACCTATCTATTCCTTGCTAATTATAACCAAAAGAGACAAAAGAAAATCACCCAAAGTAGTATAGGTTGCTCTGGATCACTCTGTTTAGCCGACTTTAAAGCATCAGTCCCAGGCAACTACATGTGGTCCAGAGCAACATAAATGCCACCGCCAAACACCTGGCTAAGGCTCCACAGTTTACTAAGCACTTAGGATTAATTTCACGGAGCCCTTGCCGCCACCTCATGGGACTTATTACCCACCACCCTCACTGGACAAGTATGAACACAGAGGCTCAGGAGAGGGGGACTGACTTGCTGAAGTGAATACTCAGGAGGGCAGGGAGGACAGCAATGGTGGAGGCAGAGCACGAGGCTGGGACTGAGTGGGAGGGAAGGTTCTTGAGCGATCACTACGCTACCCCGCAGGCGTATAGCTGTGGGGAGCATTTTGGAAAAAATCTGCAAGTCTCCCAGTTACTAAACCTTAGCTATCTAGAATTACAAAAACACATTTTTAGAACAGTGTATACTAAAATGACATTTCTCTGCTTGCCTGTGGTTTTTCATCATGAAATGCATACCTGATAGTGACATTAAAGTATTGTTGATAACATATAGCCAAGTACACTTCCGCGGAAATAACTAAGGAAGAAGAAGAAAATTAAACTGGGTTAATTTTCATTGCCTAACCCTTTAACCTCCAAATTCCAGCATTCTAAAACAGCACTGTTAGAGACGTAGCTCAAGGGACAGAGTGTTTGTCTAGCATGTGAAAGGAGGCCCTGGGTACTCCGGACCACACAAACCAAATAGAACCCTAGTACAAAAGCAACTGTTTTTTTGTCTTTCAGTAAATTATCAAACCTTAGGGGAAAAATTTTTTTCAACGTAAATACGTAAAGAGCATTGTGTGACCCCTTTAGATATTTATAATAAAAATAAAAATTGGGGTCCATACAAACTGATGTAACATTAATATACTTCTTTTATTTGATTCGTCCCAACTACTTTTTTGAGCTAACATGCATTACCTGTTCCATAGTTGCCTCGTGTAGCTCGTTGAGATTCAATGTGTAAATACCGTCTTCAGTTCCAAAAATGATGCACTGATCTAAAACAGTTCACACATCACCAGAACTTACTACCATTTTCCAAAGTTATTTATTAAAGTAGTTGTTTTCTTTTGTAATGATGTTAAGAGTTAGCCACCCACACAAAGTAAAATTATTTTCTGAAATTCATGCCACCTTCTTTCTCCAGCATCTTTCTTGTTTTATACAAAGTATATTCTGGTTAGAATAACTCAGAGTTTACTCTGACATAGTCTTTATGTTTTAGTACTGTTATAGTGATGAATTTTGTGAGATCCTCAAACACTCTTGAGCAAGGAAATTACATGACACAGCACAGTGGGTACACCTAGTGCTCAGTGCTTCGTTTCATAATACTGTTCCCACCAGGAAGAGCCAAAGCGAACTGGAGACAAGCCTGATTTCAGCTTGGGCGCAGGGCAAGTATAGATGAGCCCAGAAACCTGGGGTGCTCACGAAAGAATTCAGACATTTCAAACAAAGGACACAGAGGAGTTTCTGCTGCTCCTGTGAATTTCTGCCCAACCCCAAAATGCTGAGATAATTGATGAAGTCTAAAAATAATGACATCACATCTCACTGAATAAAATAAGAATTTGTAAGTTCAAACTGCTTAAATTCAGTGTGTACTCATGAATTAAATGCTGACCTGGAAAAATAAAGTGAGGACTAGAAAGAATATTGTGAAAAAAAATTTAAATATGGATTTTGGATTAAAAAACAGAATTATATCAATGATAAATTCCCTGATCTTTATAATGGTTTTGTAGTTATGTAAATACGTTTGTTTTTTTTTGTAGTGCTGGGGATTTAAGTCGCGGAGTGCTCCACCCCTAGGCTACTTTGAGAGAGGCTCTCACTAAATTGCCCAGGCTTATCTCAAAGTTCCCTCTTGTCTGAGACTCAAGAGTAGCTGGCATTACAGGCATGTGCCACAGTGCCCAGCCCAAGAGATAACTTTTTTTTTTTTGCATACCGGAGATTGAACCCAGGGCCTTCATTATGGGCTATACACCCAGCCCTTTTTAAAATTCTGAGACAGGGTCTTGCTGAGTTGCTAAGTTGCCCCGGCTAGGCTCAAACTTGTGATATTGCCACCTGAGCTTCCCACAGTGCTGGGTTTTAAGCCAAGGCATGATTCTTGATACCAGGAAATAGATACTTAAGTAGAAGAGCATGAGGTCTCCACCTTATTCACCCAAAAAAAGTTCATATAAACATAGAAAATGGCCAAACAAACAGGGCAAAATAAAAATAAATGATGATAATGAGTACGAGTTTCTTATACTTTTCTGTAAATTTGAAAATACCACATAAAGTTTCACTGGGTGTGGTGGCACACACCTGAAATCCCAGCACTCGGGAGGCTGAGGCAGGAGGATCGTTGTGAGTTCAAGACCAGCCTGGGCTACAAAGTGAGCTCAAAGCCAGCCTGAACTGCATAGTGAAACCCTGTCTCAAAAAGACAAAAAAAAAAGTTTCACACAAAAACAATCAAAATTTTTATTTTATATTTTCTAACAGTGGTACTTAAAGCAGACTATTTTATAATCTGTTTTCATTAGTGTGTTGAAATAAAAACAAACGTTCCTGAGCTCCTCTACCGCCTACCTCTGTTTGCTAACTGCCAATCAGGTAGGTTCTTTCTTGCAACAAGGTAAATATTAAGAATAATTATGTCACAAACCATCACCCTGAAAACCAGAGATGTGAGGCTTATCTTCCAGGTCACACAGTGACGACAACGTGGGGATTTGAACCCAGACCATCCGGGTTTGAAGTTTTGCCTCTACTTATTATGCTTCCTCATTTTAAAACTATAAAACAGTATTTTGGCATTTCAGAGTTACAGCAAAATTGTAACAGTACAAAGAATTCCCGAAGACCCTTAATGCAGACCCCACAGATGCCGAGCACTCATGACTGCTTGAGCCTTCTCTCCGCTCGGCACAGCGTGTTCTCTCAACTGCCTGACCGAGTCGAGAGCACAAGCCCCTTTCACTCCCACACTTCGATGCGCCTCACATTTTACATCTCATCTAACCACAGGCCACTAACACAGAAACAGTGTTATTTCACCTACAGACTTTATTAAGATTATTGATTGTCTCAGTAATGGCCTTTTTTGTAAAATGAAGTTCCAAAGTAAGGATGTGATCAATTGTGATATCTCTTTAGTCTTTTTTACTCAGAACAATTAATACTCTTAAATTCTACTACATTTACACCAAAACCTTTAGTCTTCTTTACTCAGAACAATTCTTAAACACTCTTAAATTTTACTACATTTAAACCAAAACCTTGTATCATTTATTCTCTAAGGTCCTATTTTTACAATGAACCACCTCAGTTTACTGACTATAGAGATCTTTTCCCATAATAAATACTTTACTGGAGATGCACACAATATTCAGAAATTTTACCTTTTGTATCAGGATGTATCCAAGAAGTTGCACAGTTAATTTTCAAGGGGCAGCCATCAAAAACTTTTGAAAAACATGCTCCCATCTTAATCACAAAGAAATGTAGACTTAGTTGATTGGATAATTTTAAGTATTTTTATAAAACTCATTGTGAAATGCCAAACTTATTTACATGTTTGTGGTTTCACCTCAACACAAAATACATATTTAACATAATTTAATCTCTCCTACCAATATTTTCTTCTTTTCATATTTCTTCTTTTTGTACTCTGCTCTTTTAGAGCAAAAGTATAAAATTTACCAAAGATCTACATGTATCCAAGATATATCCTAAGTATTTTTATTTATTTACTTATTTTATTTATTTTTGTCTTTTTGAGACAGGGTCTTGCGATACAGTCCAGGCTGGCCTTGAGCTCACTTTGTAGCCCAGGCTGGTCTCAAACTCAAAGATCCTCCTGCCTCAGCCTCCCAAGTGCTGGGATTATAGGCGTGTACCACCGTACTCAGTTTACCTAAGTATTTTAAGTTATTACTTTAGGATTAACAATTATTAATATGAAACAATGGTTGCTTTTATTAAGTAACATTAGAGCACTAATGGCAGAATAGACATAACAAGACCAAAAATATTAATATATGATAATTTCTATCATATATTAAACTTTTACTGGATCAAAAAGTATTCATAAAATATTCTATTTATATGGCTGGTTGAACAACATCAGAGATAGATTTCTCAGAGATAGGGCCAGAGAACAAGTGTTCAATTTTCCATTTCACTGTACCTGGTCCAGTGCGAAAACGGCTTCAAGGGTGGAAAGAGAAAAGCTTACTGTGCTCTTAAAAATATCACATTAACTACTCTGACCTTTTAAGGCTAATCCAAGAACTGACTGCCAGGATGTACAGAAGTGAAATGCTCTCTCAACTCTGAACGACTCACTCCAATTAGGGTGCCTGATTTGATGGAGGGGACACCCGGGTGTATCCAGGACTGTTACGCTTTATAACAACCACCCATTTAAGGGTTCGATAGACCTGATAACAGACATAACGCTGCTCTTTACAGAGATAAGAAATGGCAAATGGAACACAGGAAAATGTTCCTTACCAGGACTTTAGGGGTGGGCGGAAGACCATTGATAGCTGGTTTCTGTAAGAAAAACAAAAACAAAAAGGCACCTCCTAAGTCTTAAAAATGCTGCCATTTAGACATTAAGTTATTCTTTTTTTTTTTTTAAATCTAAGAGATGAGGTCTTGCTATGTAGTTCAAACTCCAGGGCTGAAGTGACTGCTTCAGCCTCTGGAGCAGCAACAGGGCCAACAGGCACCGCCACACCCAGCTCTAGTTACTTAAATTCTTAAAGACACTGTCCCCTTCCATGACACTGAATACAGAGTTAGCTACAACCAATGCCTGTGGTACCTACAGGGAAGTCTCGCTTGTCCTTTTTCCGGGGCAACTGCGGTGCCTGTGCTGATCCTTCTGTATTTTCGCTCATTAGTTTTGAGATACCATCACCATTTCCTAAAGAGAATCATGGTTAAAAGCTGAATGAGCACACGTTCTTTGAAACATGCCCCCCGACCTGTGTTCTCTTGGGTGATCCCTTATGGAAAGTGCTTTCTGCTATCAGATGAATTCCTTTATCTTTGGTACCTTTTTCTAGATTACGCAGAGATTGCACTGCATCTCCAGCAGTGCTCCTAATCTGTGAAGACAACAGTTTTCTACATTGTAAGGAGAAATGGAATCTAATCTGCTGCACTGATGTTGAAGGCCTTTTACAATCGAATTCAATCTACATTTTTAGCCCTACCTTTTCTTTAAATATCACACTTATATATACCGTACTTCAAACACAACGCAGATTTTCCTGTTTCAGTGTGCTTAAACACCCCTCCTCCTTCTCTAGGAAACCTTGTCAGCTCTGGCTGCACCTACTGAAGGTGCCAGCCAGCAAGAGCACACCTCCTCTATACTCTGTCCCTGTTTCAGTTAGAAATTTCACCTTTTCTACTACATAGTTATTGTTTTAGGAGAAACTCATACAAGATGTCTTAGTTCATGTCCAGAGTACACTCGGAAACTTCTGCAATAGCCCCTAAATCACCTGAAGGCAAGAACAGAATTCATTCTGAACTCTGTAATAATTAATAAGGATTCCAATTAGAGCTGTTATGTACTCAATCTATTTACAGCTCCTCCATGGGGAATTAAGGAACTTTCTCAAAGCTTAAAATGTAATAGGACTAACGAAAAAAGGCTTTCTTTTCCCTTTTGAGTTATTTACCCAGATCACAGTATCTAGCCGTATGCACTCCACGGCTGGTGACACTGCTAGCCATACCCATAGAGGAAGTCTCAGCTACAAGACCACAACTCGGGCTACTCTGTCTTCTCAGAACTTGGGGAGCTCTGTTATCTGAATCGGGGCAGCGTTTCACTGTTGATGATTTTTCTTCATCTGCGAAGCTGTCTTCTGAGTGACTATTAATCCTTGGCTAGTGATAAAAAGATAAAGTAGTTTAAAAATTATAGATGAAAACTACTGAGAGTTATCATTAAATATCAAAGACTTTAGCTTCTTCTACAGTTAAATTTATGCACAAAGTAAAAAAGTCAGCAAGGATTTACCTGCTGTCTAAACCCAACTATTAGCTTTTGATTTTTTAATCAGCTCCCATCCAAACCTGGTAACAATCTTATAACTAATATATTTTGTAAGCAGTCCACAAAATATTTAACAACTAAAAACAAACATGGAGAATGACTTAATGAAGTTCCAAGTTTGCTGAAATGTCAAATTGTAGTCACATGCCTGTAATCCCAGCACCTAGGAGGCTGAGGCAGGAGAATCGCTGCAAGTTCGAGACCAGCCTGGGCTACAAAGTGAGCTCAAGGCCAGCCTGAACTGCATAGCGAGACCCTGTCTCAGACAGACGAAAAAAAAAAAAAAAGTAGTAATAAATGAGAGTAGCATATGATGAACTATTTTCCCTTCTATGTACTCAAGTATTTTCTCAAATGGGCAACGATGTATTTTTTTCTTTTTCTAGTAGCTATTAAAAATATTTTATTTCTCCTGAAACATTCATTATATATTTCATTTTTACAGTCTCTCTTAGAGAAAATTTTATCCATCCAGAATATATTTAAGAAAATTCTGAATAAAATTATTTTTTAGAATTTAATTCTTTAGACAAGGATTTACTGTTCAAAACCCTTACATGGTTTACCTTAGGAGGCAGGGGTGGCGGTATTGCACGTTTTGAGGTTGATCTAATACAAAGAACAAAAAGCAGTTTAGATCGTGATAAATACATAAAACAAAGACACTATTTAAAGATATGCTAGATCTGTTCAGAGAAAAAGACATACATTATGATACACAACATGAAATCTTTAGGAAGATCTATGACCTCATATTGTTAGGCTGTATTTCATAAAGTCGACACAAACTCTTTTTGCTGTGTAGTTATGCCTGATGCGTTCAGAGGTAATGCAGCACTACTCTGCCACAAAGAAAGCTAAACTGGAGTCATCGGAAGGGACGGAGATGCACCTTGAGACCATCGTGTTAGGTCAAAGAAATCAGACATGCAAGCTTAAATTTCACATGGTTTTTTTACACGAGAAACTCAAAGTAGGAATAAACTCAGGAGAAAATTGAAGGACAGACAACAGGAAACAGATCTTTTCCAAAAAGGAACGGGACCCAGAGAGGGCCGCAGGAGGACATGGGGGGAGGGAGATGCGGAGCTACGCCGCGCTACGCGCACACGCCACCTTGCCGCAGGGAACGCAGGGGTCACCTGCTGCAAACATGTAATCATAAAATTAAAAAAGGTTTTTACTTTATAGTTATGCTTGATTTAACTTGTAATAAAAACTAAAACTCACTAGTAAAAAGTAAATTCAGGCAGGGGTACAGCTAAGTGACGTAAGAGTACTTAACAAGTGCAAAGCCCTGGGTTCAATCACCAATACCAAAGAAAAAACAGAACAAAACAAAATGAACAAAAAATTCATAATTCTGGTCAAAAACTGTACATTATATTGGTGCGCTACCTATTCTATTCAAAATCTATCTATAAAAAAAGATTCTGCTATGTAATTTTTAATTTATTTCAGAACACAACAGCACAAGCTATTATTTTTCTAAAGCTTATTTGCTGAATAAATGAAATTAGCTTTACTATAAATGTAAAGTAACACTACTAAATGCTGCAAAAATAGCACAAAATGTGATTTTATTAGCTGCTTTTGTACCTTTCAGATAGAAACTTTGACTGTAAGCTTCAGTTTTTACTTAAATCAAGGCACCGCTGACTGATTATGACTTATTCCCTAGTGCTTTCCTTTTTCTGCATGTGTGTCTAAATTCTCAGTGATGCCTTTATGTATTGTATAAATAGTATGACAAATGTCTGCAAGGGATGTTGTAAAAAATCATTATGTTGTATATATAAAACTCAGAATACATCTAATATGCAATTAAGTAAAACATACTTTGAATTTAAAAACAATTCATAATTCTGGAACTTACAGACTCATGTGGCTATACGATCAAACCCTTTGCTACTGAAAGCATGTCAGGCCAATCACAATGGCATCAGCTGAGTACTTTTAGGAATAAGTCCTTTAGATCTACTGAATCAGAATCTGCATTTTAATAGTATTTCCAGTACCTCCACAGGCAAATGAAAGGCTGAGGAGCACTGATCTAACCACTAGTCATATGTATCTATCCACAGTTACTATCATCAACTGGGGAGCTTTCTGGATTTTTAGATTCCAGCCTCAAAGACTATAGGCTAGAGCAGGGGTTTGCAACCTCTTTCTCTAAAGGACCAGACAGTAAATACTACAAGCTTTGCAATGCATACAGTAGGTGCAACCTACTTATATAAGGTAAAACAGCTGTAGGCAAATATATAAATGCAGGGCTACGACTGTGTTCCAATAAGCTGTTACGACAATGGAATATGAATTTCACATGATTTTCACATGTAACAAAATGAATTCTTCATTTGACTTTTCTCAAAAAAAAAAATAAATTCTTATTGCACTGGCCCACAGCCTACCATCTATCGACTCCACATCTTTAGGAGCAATGGTAGGACTCAGGACTGTGCATCTGAAGTGCTCTCTAGGTAACTGCACTGTACAAACAGGTGAACAACTCACAGCCCCCGCACCTCACTGTGGAGGGAACAAGACAGGTCTACAATACCGAGCAATTCCACTGGAGTGGTGGGCTGCGGCGTTCTGATTTCCACTACAGTCCTTTCCCCACTGACATTACAGGGTTCATGTTTCAATACAGGATTATTCTCACATAGTACATTCTCATTAAAACAAAACCCAAAAACTTTAATGATCAAAGCATGATGCCATTTGGTAATAAAAGTCAGAAGCTTTCCACTGATGGTTTTTTCAAGAAAAAGAGAGCACTGCAACAAATGATCCCCTCCCTACTAAATACTATTTTATATAACCAAGTAAAATAGTTATTAAATAGAAAAATAAAACAACTTACTTGCTAGTATTTGCACCATCAACAAAAGGATTCCACCGTAATAAGAAGTTTGGGTCTGATGGCATTCCCTGTGAAGATTAAAAGTATCATTTCAACTGTTACTTTAACAGATGTTAACTATCTTAATATTACCTATTACTTACAGGTACCAACCACAGAAAAACTTCACTGTTATGAGTGTTTGTCTTGGTATTCAGGGCAATTTTTAAATATCCAGCTCAATTTGCTTTGTCATTTGACGTATTTAGGCCAGTGGCTCATTATCAGTTGACATGAATTGAAGAAATCTGACAAACATAGTCAACATAGCTTCAGATGTGATAAGCCCTGTTGACCAGTATGCTGGTATATTCTTTTCTTTTTTTTGTTTTTGGTGGCTACCAGGGATTGAATTCAGGACCTTGCATTTGCCAGGCAGGCACTGTGCCACTAAGCTATATCCCTGGCCCTGTGGTGGTATATTCTAAAGCAAAAGTAACTCTCAGTTATGTGTATTACTACTGTACTAACATGGACAACTAATAACATATTATTAAATTATTATTTGCTTATGTTACTAAACTATGCTACTACTTTTTCCTATTAGCAAAGAAAGTAAAGATTATACAGAAACATACACAGAAAGAAAAACAATTTCCAAATGTTAAGAATGAAGAGATCCTTTAATGAAGAGATCCTGTTACTCTAAAAGCTATACTTTTATTACTGAGCACAGGAGATATTAAGGTGACATCTAGGGTAACTCTTAACAATATTTTGCTTTACTTATTCTTTCCTTTTAGGCAAAGAAAATGTTCACTAGATCGTTATTTCAAATTAACTCAAAATAGGAGCAAGGCGTGGTGGTGCATGCCTACAATCCCAGCACTCTGGGAGGCTAAACCAGGAGGGTCACAAGTTTGAGCCCACCTTGGGCTATTTTGCCAGCTGGGGAGATCTTGTCTCAAAAATAAAAAATTAAAAAGGGGAAGGGATGCAGCTCAGTGCAGAGGCACTGAGTTTGGGCCCACTCCCTATTATCACCAAAAAAGACCAATGGTTAAAAAATAAAAACTTTTCCCTCCCTTCCTTTTAGGTGGTGCTAGGATTGAATCTAGTGTCTCACACATGCTAAGCAAGCAAACACTACCACCAAGCACCATCCTCAGCCCCACAAATGAGATACTTTTAAAAAATAGTAAGACAATGAAAAATTGTATTTACTGCAAATCTAACAGAATCAGTAAGAAAAAAGCTGTGAGAGCATAAAGCTGAGCATGCTGTGACATGTTTAATAAATTCACATAGGTTCTTTGAAAGACCCTGAAGAGTCGAAACAAGAGGTGAAATAGTACATTACGCTGCATCCCAGCAAAGTCTACTCATCAACTGTTTTAAACCATAGTGCGAAAAATACATTATTAAAATTAACGCTAAGGGGTATATTACTTTGTTTCTTAGAGTTTAACCAACTATTTCTCAAATTTAATTTGAAAATATTTTATAATCACAACCTTTACCATTTCATCCCGGGCTTCTGTTTCTTTTCTTAGAGGAGGTTCAAACTGTAATTTGTCAACTGCAAAATATGAAAGAGATGTATACAAACTCAGTGTCTTGAAGGGCTTGTCTCAGAAATGTAATGAGACGTTTGTGTACTGGCGGCAGAGGGAGGAAAAGAAAAGGGAGAGGAAGGAAAACAATCTTACTCATGTATTTATTTTACAAGAGTACCCCTTTCTTTAGGCTTACAAAAGAAAACAAAAACTCGGGGGCGCTCCTAACATGTCTGCCTAGTTCTTGATTGAAATCGGGAAACTAGAAAGTACTTTTTGTATAAAAAAGATTTTTAAAAGTTCACTAGAAGTGGCTGAGTAAGGAAGAATTTAAGATTTTCTCTATGTTGCAGATTCTGTTTTCAGACCAAGTTAAGCTACAGCTTCATGGTAAAGAAGAGCCAGGAAAATTACCTATGGATTATCTAAAAAGAATAAATGATTTCTGTCAGTTTAAATGCTGTAACAGTATTCAGGAATCTAATATTATGTTGAAGATTTAAAGACTTAAATTCCTAACCTGGTATGGTTGTGTATGACTGTAATCTGTTATTTCAGAGGCTGAGGCAGAAAGATTGCAAGTTCAAGACCAGGCAGTAGAAGGGGGAAAAGAATCATTGTTTTGTTTTGTCTTTTGGTCTTTTTGAGACAAGGTCTTGCTATGCAGTTCAAGCTGGCTTTGAGTTCACTTTGTAGCTCAAACTCGCAATCATCCTCTTGCCTCAGCCTCCAGTGTGCTGGGATTACAGGTGTGCGTCACCGTGCCCAGCAAAAAAATAATTCTTACAGAAAATGAGCTTCATAGTTTAAAGGTATCCTAAAATATCAACTGCATCCTAACTTATCAGTGTTAGTTTCTGAAATGAGATTTCATTTAAATAGGATAAATATTCAAAATGTTTTAATATGTAAGAAAAGGTTTCCCTAAAATAATTCTTTATGATTACTCTAAAATTACTATAGTCATGTCTTACAACCCAGACTGTCAGAACCGTTTCTGTTCTGTATATCAGACTGGACACCCACTTTTTAAAAGCGGAAACTCTCTCTAGTGCTTTTGGTCCAGGACAAAGGTGGGAAGGCTTTCTACTATACATCCTCCACAATACCCAGTTCTAACCCTGGTGAAGTAAAGAATCAGAACTACCCTTATGCTGCAAGCCTCTCAGGATACAACACTCTATTACACTGTCCAAGATATAATTGAAAAAATAACCATTTTAAATAAAAATTAATAGAATAGGCCCAGAGATGATGCAGATGTAGAAACCAGCAGATTATTAAAAAAGTATGTTCAAGAAACTTAGAGGACACAAAAAGTAAGCAGACAATCTCTGTAGAGAAGTAGACTGAAGTCCAAATCTGAAAAATATCTGGAATAAAACCCACTGGAGGTTTCACAGCAGCCCAGAGGCTACACAGGAAAAGACTGATGACCACGTCACGTAGTCAGGGCAACAGAAGTGAAACTGAAGCACAGAGAATAACAGTAACATCCAAACCCTCTGTTTCGACTTGAGGAGCAGAAAGGAACAACAAAGACGCAATGGCGTGTGCCACAGCGAGTTAACAGTAGCCGGGTCCCAGGACCAGAGGGGACCGGGGCTGAGAGTCTGAGAACAGAGCAGCCAAATAGTTTCCAAATTTGATGAAAAGTACCAACCTGCTGATCTAAAAAGGGTGATGAACCACAGAAAAACAACCAATACAAGGAAAATTGAAACTAGACATACCATAGTCAAACTACTAAATGACAAGATAAAAATCACAAAAGTTTCAACTGCAGTACCACATGCATGTATGTTGCGTTTATTCATTTTTTAATTTATTTTAAAAATAACAGAAGGAAAACATTAACAGATATTTACAAAATAGCATAAGAACAATACAAGCAATACGGAGTTACAGATAAAGTAGTAGGAAATTATCAATGGTTGTTATATTACGCATTGATATTTTCAAAGTGGTTTCTCAGGAGAACAAATAGGGACATGCAAGTTTGACCAAATAATTAATCACTAACTGTTCCTTTCAGTAAAGCGATAGAAATCAGTAGTTCAACAATGTTAGCTGTCCTGTATGTACATACATACATACTTTCCCTTTATACATACATAATTTCCCTTCCTTTCCTTTCTCTTTTCACTCATCCCCGTTGCTCTTTACTTTTGAGCATGTTCCTTTCATTTCACAGTGTCTGTCCTACCTCCTAATTTTTATTCACTCTTTCAGGTTCTTACACTAGTGAGACAATACGTTGCTTACACACGGAGGTCTTGTTTATTTCACTTGAGTATGGTCTCTAGTTGTGACCATTTATCTGTAAAAGCCTCAAGTTTATCTTTCTTTATAGCTGAGTAATATTCTATTATATAGAAGTACCACCATTTTTTTTATCCATTCCTCAGTGGATGGACATTTGGGTTGCTTCCACAATTTAACAATCTGTATGTATGTGTTTAAAGCCAGCTGTTTCTGCCTTCTCGTAGGCTTTGGAGGCTTGCTGGGAAGAGGACTTCTACAAGGCAGGTATGTGATACAGTGCAAGGCCACTTCTGCTAACTGTAAGCAGGGACTCTCAAAATAGGAAGCACATGGCTTTTACTCTGACTGAAGGTGTCTGCACCCAAGCTGAAACTGAATCCTGTTCAGACCAGAGACAGCACAATTATGTGTGCAAAGCAAAACACACTACAGTGATTCCTGGTGGCAAACTGAACAAAATAAGGTTAACCTGGGGGAATGTAGCTCGTGCCCATGGAAACAGTGGCTGGTCCACTGCCAAATTCTGAAGTAACCTTCCTGCTAAGACCATTTATTGGACACAGAGCCTATGAGATGCTGTGCCCCTTGAAGATTTAAACTAATAAAAAAATAAAGTTTGTTTAAAAAATGTGAATGGACGTCATGAATTGGATTGTAATATGCAACTTAAAAAATATTTATGTAGTTTTAAAAAATAGTTTTCCAGGCAATTAAACTTTTTATTTGGTAATCATAGTTTATTTTTAGCATAGATAAAGCTTGTCAAAAAGCTTCAACTTTAAGAATAGTAAAAGTAAAAACAAAATGAAAGCACTGTTTCTGTTTAAACTTCCTTACCCAGGAAATTACCTTTTAAGAGGCAAAATCACCCATTTCTCTAGAACTGTTACAAAGGAGATTTGTAAGAATACATTTTACTCAAAAACCTCACTGCCTTTACCACCTTGTCTTCAGGGAAAGATAGAAAGGATAGTTTTCAAACTTGAATTGTATAAACTTTCCAAAATTCTCAGACTTCCTCAGCTTGAAGTTTTATCATTTTACTCTGAGTAACAGTGAGATCATTATCCCTGGTGCCCATTAACTCTCTCATGAACCAAAGCCTGAATATCCAGTGCATGCAGGAACACTTTTCCTCTGTCATATAGCATATACAGTTTTACATCAAACAGGTTCACTGTGTTAGTTACTAATGGAAGCTGGCAAAATTCTGTTCATTGTGGTTGGTCCATTGAGGAGTCCCACTCTCCAACCAACCTCAATGAAAAGAATCTTGCCAGCTTCTGTTTGTAACTAACACAAGAGTTGACCCGTATGTTGATTCTTAGAGACAAACACCAATCTTAAATGACTAAAGACTGTCCTAGAAGGATACCTTGAACTGGAAAACACACGGAATCCTTCGGAAGCAAATGACTTCAAAAAGAAGTCAGTAAGGGACTTTCAGGAAGATGGCGACTTGGTAAGCAGCAGAGAAAGATCCTCCCGGAGGATCGCCACCCAGACACTGGAATATAGCAAACGTGAGAAAGACAGAAAGGAGAGAAATGTGTACCCTGAACCCAGGAAGCATCTGAAATGAGAACTGAAGCCCTCAGAAAGTCCAAACAAGACCTCTCCTGGAGGAAAGGCTCGGAGGGCCGCCATGGCACAGTGGGAGGAAGAGGAGGCTGAGGAGGTGGGAGTCTCCGCTCCAAACACACCCTCGACCTGCTTCCTCATTCCGGCGCTCACAGCTTCAGCTTCGGAGGCCCATACTCATGGGAGCCTCCCAACTCGGCCAGCGGACAGCAGAGTTCTGAGAGCTGGTCCAGGACCAGAGAGGAGAAAGCGCAGCCCAGAAAAGAGGCAATGGCGGTTGGGAGGTGTTGTCGAACCCAGTATGAGGATGAGAAGTTACAACAGCCACTAAAACAGAACCCCACTCTGCAGCAATCTTTCTAATTAGTGCCTTCAGGCAAGGCAGAGTCTAAGCAACCAGCACACAGCCCAGCACACCCAGCTCTACGCCTGCCCCGAAGCTCTGGCCTCCTACCTCTCCACTGTGTGAGCAACTACCAGCAGAGAGCAGTGGCAGCAACCCTAGGGCCACAGCAATTCCCAGGGATCCAGCCAAAGAACAGATGGAAGCTGGAGCACAACAGTAAGAGAGAGCTGCAGATGGAGGTGGACCACATGGCCCCACGCCCTTCTCACTCCAATACCAAGCAGGAAGGATGAGCTGAGTTACTAGGCTTCAGCTCCTACCCTGAACTCCCTCTCTGAGCACCCTGAGTCTTGCTGGCCCAAGCCCTCAACATGTGTCCCTGACAGCAATGGGCTGAGCCCATGGGCTTCAGGACTCACCCTAAACTACTAATATGAGCACCAAAGGGACTCCATACTGCTTGCATATATGAACTTTGTATGAACCCATAGCGACAGATTACAGGAAAAGCAGCAGTCCTGGAGTCCAAGAAACAACAACATACTCTACACAGAAGACCCGAGAAAATCCTACAATTCTCTTCTAGAACTAATAACTACACTTAGTACGTACCTTGGACTACCACAGTGAGCACAGGTAGAAGAGACCTCATGCCACTTGTGCCCAGCATTGTTAAGTGCGCCCAATGCCCAGCTGCAAGGGGCAGGGAATTGCAACATTGGAGATCGAGAGGTGGGAGGAGGGGAAGACCTGGAACTAGCATGTAGACCCGGTTCTCTAGCTGGGTGGGGATAGCCTCCAAAGAGTCATAGGTGGCCTGCAGGGAGACACTAGTGGCCTATAAGCGGACCCTAGGGGCCTTGGCATGGAGCTCGGTAGCCTGAGGGGGTGGGGGCTCCCTCCAGGCTACACGAGAACCCTGAAGACCTGGAGTGGGCCTCTGGGGTGGAGCCCAGCGGTCCAAGGGGGTGACCCTGTGGACTCGACCGGGCCTGCGGCAGAGCCTCACCAGGGTGGAGCCCAGCAGTCTGCTTGGGCAACCCTGAGGACTTGACTGGGCCCCCTAGAAGCACTGTATTGAGGTGAAGTCTGGTGGTTTGCTGAGTAACCCCGCCAACTCCACTGGACCCCTGATGGCCTTGAGGGCTTGTCAATGGGGGCTTGACCATAGTGAACCTGGTTCCCTGCCTATCTACTGTCTTTGAGCATGGGTGCTATTTCATTTCCTGCCATAGCAATTTGTGTACACCCATATTTGTTACAGCATAATTTGAAGCAGTCATGTCTCTTCCCAATGTGAGAGCCCGAGGGAGTAAATAAACCAAAAAGTACAGTTATTATCAGAGGGAAGATGACTGATTGGTAGAACAATGGAGATGAGGGTGGAGAAAATGTGGTTAATCGAATGAGCCATCATCTGTACAACTGAGTAACAAATGTGAAGATAACATTATGTAATACAGCATCCAGTGTTAATTCCCTACTATCTTCTCTATAATTTTGTATTTCCTTTATTGTTTTTGTGTTAACAAATGTGAAGATAACATTATGTAATACAATATCCAGTGTTAATTCCCTACTATAGTCTCTACAATTTGGTAATTCCTTTATTGTTTTTGTGTTAACTAATATGAAGGTAACATTATGTAATACAGCATCCAGTGCTAATTCACTACTATCTTCTCTATAATTTTGTATTTCCTGTATTGTTTTTGTGTTATTCTGGTTTATACGTTTCCATTCTTTTGTCTTTAAAATTAAAAAAAAAAAAAAAAAAAAAAAAGAAGTCCGTTAACCATTGTTAGCTACCCTGTATATACATCCATACGTAACTTCGCCCCAGTCCACTGGACGAGGCTGATGACCACATGAAGTACACATGGCCCAGAACCGCGGGGCAGGATGACCGGAGCCACCAATTCTCGTACCTGAATCTATGTGTTTGGCTGCTATGTACCTTCTTTTCTTAGCAACATTTTCTCCTTTTCTAATAATTGAAGTGTAGAATATTGACAGACACTTGCTACCTCATAATTTTGATAACTGCAGAGTCCATATTCTTAACATTGCTGTTTTTCCCTGGTCAGTCCTCTGTATAATAAAAACACTTGGCTGAAACTTATTCTTGAGTCAGCTAAGACCATGCAATTAAACCCACAGTTGGGTCTGTACTTACTTTCCTGTGGGTACCTCCCAGTTTGGTGCCAAGTATAATCAGTTAATTTCCTAGCTAAATGAATTCAACCATGAGTTGACTTTTTAAATGAGAAAATTTTAAAAAGTATGTAATATGGCTAATACATTTACAAGCTTGTACATCTGCATCAGACTGAGAAAGTACAGAGATCTTAATCTTACTCTTCACTTTTTCAGCTGGGAGGACAGATACAAGTCCAAAAGCAAAGTCAGTAAGAAACATTGTTTCTTCCAAGGATGTTCTGTATATGTAGTTTCATATAATGATGCCCTCTCTGAATATATTGCTTTTTTTACTGAAATTTATTACTCACTCTCTGAAATCATAGACTATCAGAAACTTTCCTGTGTGAAATCATATTCATTACAATGAATCATCTTATTTTTGCCTGGAAGATGCAAGTCATGGACAAACACAAGCAGACTCAATTTTTAACCCACATGTTGACCTACAAATAAAGGCATTTCTGAACACACTTCTGGGTCTACTCTTACAGAACAGACCTGATGTTCATCCTTTCATACACATTAAATTTCACCTGAACTCCAGTTTTCTCAAAATCCTATCTCTATCTTGTGTTTTCCTGTGATGAAATGGTCTACAGCTCCTCTGGTGTGTGTCCTAGTTCACTGCAAAGAGTCAATAAGCCTGATTTTGTTGGATTGTACACTTGTCCCTGGTAGACTTCAGCTGGGCCAGGTTCACAGTAATTATTTATGTCCACTAAAAATACATAGTAAGAATGCTTACAGTAGTCGTACTAGCCCCAAACTGGAAACAAACACCTGTTAATGGAAGGACAGATAAACTGGTATCACAATACAATGGAATGTGCTATTACAGTGAAAACAGTGATCTACTGCTACACAAGTCATGCATGACAATTGTGATGCAATGCTGAACAAAAGAAGTCAGGCACAAAAGCTTGCCTTTCATGATCTCGTTTGTCTGAAGATCAAGATCAGGTAAAAAGCAACTTATGATGACAGCAATTAGAATGGAAACCAGCCTGTGCAGAAGGAGGGCAGGGAGTAGAGCACAGAAGGGTACTGGTTGCGAGGAGCATGAGAGGCTTCTGATTCTGGATCATGTTCCCTACCTTGAGCCAGGTGGTAGCCACAAGAATGTACATGTCTTCTATTTATGTATGTATGTATGTATGTATTTCTGTACATTTTGTACGCATATTTTAAAAGTGTATTTAAGACTTGATCTTTTTAGTGTATATAAATTACAGCCCAATTAAAAAAACAAACAAGCCAGGCATAGTGGCTGATGCCTGTGATACCAGCACTCATGAGGCTGAGGCAGGAGAATCATCCTGAGTTCAAGGCCAGCCTGAGCTACTTAGCAAGACCTTGTCTCAAGAAAACAACAACAACAAACAGAATAGAACTAACTAGGCATGAATAAGATCCATTAAGCAAGAACAAAGCTGCAAAATATTCCTGATAGAGACAATTTAAAGATAGATAAATCATCAGTAAAATGATCTTAAATTTCAGCACTTTCTATCTAGTACTTCAAGTACACGATGTTCATTCTGTGAGGATATAGTATTCTAAGCACTCACGAAAGAACTAAATCTTAAGTTTTCCCTGGAAAAGCTTATTTTGGTTAAGAGTAAGTATCACAGTGATGTCAATTATGCCAAAGTTAAAATATAAATGAGGTATCAGGAAAAACATTAAGATTTTTTTCAGCTGGGTACATTCATTCCTAAATTTATGTGGAGGAAAAAAGCCAACTATCATAGTAAAAGAAAAAGGACAGGCCGGGCGTGGTGGTGCACACCTGTAATCCCAGCATTCGAGAGGCTCAAGGTAGGAGGATCATTGCCAGTTTGAGACCAGCCTGGGCTACAAAGTGAGCTCAATACCAGCCTAACCTGCATAGCGAGACCCTGTCTCAAAAGAAAAGAAAGAAAAAAAAGACAGCAACAAGGTACATGCATTTATACACAGAGAAACAGGGCAGAAGAAAACAGTTCTAAGAGATTTGAACATGTAACAACCAAAAATATGCTACTGGCACATGAACACACATATTAATGTAACAGAATAGAACTTTCAGAAAATGCCCTAAAACAGGTAGGAGAATTAGTGTTAAAGACGGCATACTGAAATTTATGAGCACAAAGATTAAAATATTTCTTAACAGTAGTAAGACAAGTGGGAAATCATCAACAGAAAAACTGAGGTTGAATTGATATTTTATATCTCTACCAAATACTTTATAACAAAGGTTTAAATACTTTTAAAAAGAAAATACAAGAAGAAGCCCTAGGAAAAATCTTTTGTAATGCTGGCTAAATATGACATAAGGCCTGGCTAAATATGATATAGAACCCAAAGACTATTAAATAAAAAATGAATTCCATTAATGGAATGTTATACAACTGCATATAATAAACATAGTTTTATAAAGGAAATAAACGTTCCCACTTTTCTATCTGCACCCGAAGCCCATGGAGCTCAATTGAGATATACAGGACAACAATGTAAAATGACAGCAGTCTGGGCATGAAAAAGACACTAACCCTTATTAGCTTAATGATGAAAAGTCCTGCTCGAAACAGCTGACATGGGAAGGACATTCTAATCCTCCAGTGACCTAGATTCCTAAACCTGTATCTAAAGAACTAGAAATATCAGATTCAAGAAGATGCAGATTTAAAACACTCATCTTCAAATACTTCTAAATATATAATGAATTATCTTCCTGCATGATGGTTTATAATTCTTGCATAATTAGTCATACATCTCATTTTACTGTAAACTACTTTAACTCTCTTAAAACAATTATGACTTTAAGTCAATAAACCTATACCTAAAACTTCTTTCCAATCTGCTTCTAACCAATGACTGACCCAAAATGTTATGCCAAAGATGAACTTATCAAATTTAAAAAAATCAATTTTACCTTTTAAATATTTGTTTTAGAAAGATTCATTTTCATGCTAATCTGACTAAAAAAACTGAAACCAAGCCAAAAGCTTAACAGGGAACTAATTACAATCTATCAACTAATAAAACATTATGTAGCCATTAAACATAATGACTATAAAACTTGTTAATATATGGAAAATGCTTCTATATTAAATATAATTATAGGGATAACATTAATTCAACTGCATAAAAATATACTTATATGGAAAAGCATGAAGGAAATTTGGCAAAAAATACTGTAGCGCGGCTTGGGTGCTATGATTATGTGCAGTGTTAACTTTCTATTTTTTCCTTTTTCTAAATTTCCTGCAATGGACACTATTATCTACATAATTAGAAAATAAAAAGTATTTAAAAACTATAATCTAAGGAAATTCTAATAAAGCCAGAAAAGCCACCCATATTGTAGAGGTATTCTGATACGTTAAAGTATGAAGTCTCAACTAGTCAGATTTTATTATTCCATAAAAAACACGAGACTACCCAGATCATCCCTCCAGTACCACCAGCAGAAATTGTACACTGAACACATACAGTTGATTTCTGAAGCTGTCCGCTCGGCTCTGGCACTCCTGTTTGTAGATCTGATGGTATGACGGATGATGGCATGGGGCTGTGAGTATAAGCACAATACACACACTTTACCAAATTTCAGTAATAAAGTAAAAAGGGCAAACTTTCTCTTATTAAAGTGATCACTTACTAACAAATATGATTATCAATTAATAGAATTATAGGAAAAACGTAACAGATATTTCAAAAGTTTATTCACTTAATCTACGTTTACACTATGTAAAATGCTGAAAGGATTCAAAGAGAGTCAGATACAAATCTGGTCCTCAAAGATTTTTTAAAAAGACATGCAAATATTTACAAAATTAGATAATGGTGCCATTTATTAAGAAGATAAACAGATTACTACTGAAGCCTGGCGGAGGGGGAACTGGCTTGTACACGGTCCTGAAGCAGCAGACAATCCTGCATGAAAAAGCTGCGGTCTCACCTGGGGCCCTGAAGCGCAAGTAGGCGTTGACGTGCGGCAGCGTGGAAGAAGCGTTGATAGTACAGGAAGAGCATGAACCAAGTGACACGGAAAGAAAAGGAAACTGGGGAGCATTTTGCAAAGAGTAGGGTTGGTTGGTATTCGGTGGCAGTGAAGATTACATGAAAAGATGACAAAGCTGGAAAGACAGACTGGAGGGGAGCCAATCATGAAAGGCCCTGAATGTCAGGCAAGGGCTCTCTGCTTTGGAGATTTTTACAGCAAGGGAGCACCACCGTCAGAGCCGGCTTGAAGGGTAACACAGTAAGTGTCTAAGAGTATGGAGGACAGCAACGCTGGGTACAGGGAGATTCACAATACTGTATGCTGAATAAGAAGATTATCACTTTCGCCTTCTTGTAGGAGCTCCAGCTCCTTTCAAGTTATGCCTTTGGCTTAACCCCATCTACCACATTTCTAATGATTTGTTCTCCTTCACTGGCGGCTCTGAAAGTGGCTTGTATTATTTTCTCTACTTGAAAACCCACCATCATAGCAAGAGATTTCAAAAGGTGATGAGGGTCCATAGTTCTGGGTGAAAGAACTTCTCACATCAATACATTCCCCACTCCTTTTTTTCTCTCATGTAAAACACAATCGGTGGAAACATCCCTCTCCAATTCACCCTCTTCCAGCTACCGGTCTGCGCTGCTCATCCCTGCACAACTAAATCTCCTAAGTAAATCACTGCCCTTACCTTTGAAGTTCCTCCAATCTAGCTTCCCCTTGCACTACTTGCAAATTACTCTTGTTAAAAGCATCAAACACTATATATTACCATCTAAACCCAAAGACTTCTTCAACTTCTAGGAAATATTATTAGCGAAATCCTACTTATTATAGGCCCTCTGTCAATCTCCTTCACCAACTTGATGCTTAAAAAATTTGAGAGAAACCTGGGTTCAGTCCTAAGCTTGCTTTTGTCACTGTACCATGCTTCCTTGGTGACCGTATGTATTCTTTAAAGCACAACTACACCTGTATCCTGTAAGTCTCACACCTATATTTGCAGCACACTTTTCTCCCCAAGCTAGTGTATCTAGTTCCTTGCTAGACTTCTCCACTCCCAAGTCTTATGCAGCGTCTTGCTCGGTATGGGACTGCACTCATCTTTTCTTTCTAGACATGTCACCACGGTTTAAGACAGCCGGGGTCTAGCTTGGGGTTTCCTGTGAGGCACCTTCCTTGCTCTCTGCTCTAGCCGGTTCCTCAGGTATACAACCTTCTCCATCATCATCAGGCTCTCAAAGCTGCTGTTACTTCCTCTGCTCCTAAAACCCTTGCTCTCTTCTTCTAACCCTTCAGTTTCTCACTTTGTAGAGTTCTTTCCTATCCCCACAATATGCCCCCAGAGCTGCCTATATTTCCCATTCCACAGGAGCTGTCACACTTGTACTTACTTGTTGACACTTACGAATCTACTTTGCGATTACACCATGAGCTCTGAGAAGGCAGGGGTAGTCAGTTTCATTTACCACTGCTGCCCCAACTATCTGGTAGACGGTTTTCTCTTTCAAGGATTTAAAAAAAATAGTGGTATCATTAAATAGAAAAAGGAAGTTCAGAACACAGGGAAAATCTGGGAAGCCCAGAAAAGTGCTATGGGGGCTAGAAAAAGAGGGGGTGTATATGTATATAATCAGTGAGAGGTTAATTAGGGAATCAAGAAATATCTGATTCTATATGCTATAAATTTTAATATTTTTAGAACTTTAAGGGATTAAAACATCTATTAATCTCAAGTGTGAAAAGTGATGGTTCAAGTGAAAAATCTATATATAACCAATTAATGTTTTCAACAAAAGTTAATTCAACATTCAACAAACTATTTAGTGGATATTTAATATATGACAGAATTATAGTACATACTAGGCAATGTGGACAAAGATTAGTTTTAAAAATTGTCTAGTGACTATTTCTATTAAGTACTTACACAGAATTGACAGTATAATAAACAAGATAATTAGCATGTAAGCTTCAGTGGTATATTTTTGCCCACACTGAAGGTAGAGATATAAAGGAAAATAAAAGCATAAAGGCAAATGAAAGGCCTGATTCAAAGACACTCAGAAACAAAAAGATAAGAAACCCAACGTGAGAACAAAAAATTGACTAAAAAATATGCAGTTGTGTTATACCTCACAATAACAACAAAAACAGATACCTGACAATGTTTACATATTACTGATATAGAAATTGTGTTATATATGATATATTCAAAATAACTTTACTATATTTTCAAAGAAAGAAAGCATAGCTATAGAATTATATGTAATTATATAAGAAATAATACTTTTTGAAATAATGGAAAGGATACTATTTTCTAATGAGAATTTCAACTTAATACTTTAAAATCATTTGTGTTGCTAATGATATACTTCAACAGAGAAAAAAATGGTCAACTGAATTCGTAAGGAGTTTCTTTTATGAAAATAATGTGCACATGTCCTATGACTAAGCTTTCTTCTTAGTCCAGAGTAACTGCCTGCGCTTTTACTTCCTAGGAAACAGATGTCCTTTACATATGCCCTACAGGCAGATCAGACCCTCGGCATGAGCTGAGCTCCAGGGAGAATGGACAGCAGCTCTGGCCTTCCCCGGTGTGTGGGGGGAGGGAGGGTGGATCTACTTTTAGGCTCAGCTATCTTTTAAAAACTTCAGGCAAACCAAAACAGGAAAATAAAAAGACCCTGTGTTAACTAGTTAGAAGTAGATTTAAGTATCGCTAGGTCATGTTATGTATATTATACCACAATAATATACATAACTAACTTTCTTTCCCCCCCCCAGTCCCCCTTCCTATTTGAACATTTTCTTCCTATTTCACAATAGCTATTCTACATTTTGGTTCTTATTTACACTTTTGGATTCTTACATCAGAGAAACAATGTGGTGTGTTTCATTTATTTCACTTAAAATAATGGTACCAAGGTGCATCCATTTAGCTAGATTATGTCTCAAGTTTATCCTTCTTTATGGCAGAGTAGTTTTACACCACATAAAAAAAAATACATCTTCTTTACCCATTCATTGGCTGATGGGCGTCTGGGCTATTGTCAAGATTTAGCTATTATAAACTGTGCTGCTATAAACGTGGGTGTGCATATACCACTGAGGTTATGATGCTTTTAATTCTTTTGGAAAGATACCAAGTAGGGGAATAGCTGGGTTAAATGGAACCTCTAGTTTTTGTTTTCTGAAGGATTTCCACACTGATTTCCATAGTGGTTACACGAGTCTACACTCCCACCTACATTGGAAAAGGGTTCTTTTTTCCTCACAGCCCCACCAGCATTTACTATTGGTTGATTTCTTGATTTCTGGGTTAGATGGAATCTCAGATGGAATCTCAGTGTTGCTTTAACTTGCATCTCTTAAATGACCAGTGACGGTGAACACTTTCTCTTATATTTATTTGTCATTTCTACTTTTTCATCTGAGAGGTGTTTATTCATTTTAGATGCCCATTTTTGGACTAGGTCTTTAAATTTGGGGGAGGTCTGATTTTTTTTTGAGTTCTTTATATATCCTAGATAGTAGCCCTTTGTTTGAATATTAATCTTTCTTTTTTTTGGTGCTGGGAATTGAACTCAGGACCTTGCGCTTACCAGGCAGGTGACTGCACATCTGAGCTATATCCCCAGCCCAGTAGTCCTCTGTCTGAGAAATAGCATGCAATTTTTTTCCCCACACTATAGGTTCTCTCTTCATTCTGTTAGTGATTTTTTTTTGCTATGCAAAAGCTTTTTAATAAGATGAGATTCTGGTTGTTGATTCTTTGTGATAGTTACTCTGCAATGGGGGTTTTGTTCAGAAAGTTTTTGCCTACACCAGTATCTTCAAGAGTTCTACCTATTCCAACTTCCAGCAGATTTAGTGTTTCTGTTTTAATATTTAGATCTTTATCTATTTCAATTTTAATTTAGTACATGGTGAAAGATACGGGTCTAATTTTAACCTTTGGTATGTGGAAAACCAGTTTTTCCAGCACCATTTATTAAAGAGACTATCCTTCTTCCAGTGAAAAAAAGGAAAACATGGAAACAAAGCTTTAGTAAATAAGAAGAAGGGGTGAAGGAAGAGTAGAGGAACGGGAAAGAAAACAATCAAAATAAATCATGGACAGGTACAAATTCCCTATGATGAATGTGTTTCTTATGTATACCTAAAATATGCCAAAATTTTCTAACTTAATAAAAAATGTAGCAAATGGTAAGTATATACAGAATAAATAGAGTTTATACGGTATTAATGAAAATGAAATGTTTTCAAAGATTAGGGTACAAACACTCCCTTACCTCAAAATCATCATCATCTCCTTCGGGGTAATGTACGTGGCTGTCTGGATTGTTTACTTTGTCCAGCAGTTCAACTGCTAGGGCCCTAGAGAGACCTGGCTGTCCAACAAAAGTATGCTAAGTAAAAATGAAACAAAATAAAATTTCATGAATATGCCTTTCCACCTATTGCTTAAAGAAAATGTTATTTGTACTTTTGAAAATAACTATCAAAAATATAAGTCTACTAGTACAAAGAAATTGACAATGTATTAATAAAAATACTAATCAGTAAATCCTTAATTATAGATTATATAACAAAAATCTTTTTTGTGGATAAGTTTAAAAAATGAGTAACTGTTTATCTGATCTATATCACGTTGTAAGTTGTAACTTCACCTACGCCAATGACATTCATTATTCATGCCATTACAGTGATATGCAAATATTATTTATAACCACAATCAGAAAAAAGCATACTATTCTATATTTACATATAATTCAGTTCAACTGTAAACTTTTCTTATGTTGTAGGCACTGATTTTTTCTTATACAAAAGTTTTTACACATATAAACATACAAAGTACATTATAAACTTATGTAAGCAGCTAAGAAAATTTAAGACGACAAGGACATTTTTTTTAAGAGTTTAAGGTAGAGATCAGCAAACTACAACTCAGAGGCCAAATACGGTGCACTACTTCTTCTGTGTATATAAAGTTTTACTGGGCATAAAACTACACACACGCCACGTACACCACCCACAGTTACACTGGTGCTGCGATGGCAGGGCTGAGCTGAGTAGCTGTGATGGAGACTGCATTGGTAACAAAGTCTGAAATATTTACTATTTGGTCCCTTACAGAAAACTTGCTGATCCACTACTGTAAGAGGTTATTAACATTTTTATATTAAAAACTTAAATGTTTTTATTCCAGTGATGCCTAATTAATGCATAATTATAGGAAATTCTTCAATTCCAATGACTTACAGTCAGAAGTCTTTCGGCGGTTGGTCTTTTTTTTGGGTTTTTAGTTAGTGCTATTTTGACAAAATTATGGAATGTCGATGACCTTAAAATAAAAAGAGACATGTACAAAAATATTTCACTAATGCTATTGTTTTGGTGTTACTAAGTAAAATTAACTTAGGAGTTAGAAAGCCTGAAACATGATTTTTTACCTTATGTCTCTTAGTTCTATATGAGCCAAAAAAACTAAACCCAAAGTACAGTATATTCCTTGGAAACATCTGGATCAGTTTCACATTAAATAAAATGCAATTAGGTAACAGAAACAGTGATGTACAACCTCAAAAAGTTACACTAAAGCTTGGAAGAGGACAGGCTCTACCATGAACTGTACAGTTTATAATTTTTTCTAGGTACTATCGTGCTTAGATGTCAAAATGTCCTAGTCTTCTTGCACTACTAAAAAACGTACAGCTTGAGGGGCAGAGGGTGATACAAGAGATCCTTTGAATCCTAAAAAGGCTACTGGATTTACTGGGGAGAAGGACAAAGAAGAGGGAAGTGATTTCAGCAATCAGAAGGCTTTTCCTGCTTCCTGTATGGGTAAAGTCAGGACTACAAAAAGATACAAATTAAAAGGATCATGTTTTAATTATTAACATGTTCACAAGAGTGCTGCAACTTGTCTCACTGGTAGACAGCTCTGATTGAACTGATCATTCTGCTGGCTTGAACCACCAGTGAGACATGCATGACTGTCCACAGGGCACTCATACTGTTTCTCAGGTGGTCTTTGATTCCAATAATGCAGAAAAAGGCACTGATCGAGTAGACCAGATGTCATCGTGTTACAGTTCCTTAAAGAAAACATTAAAATTATACAAAAAATTGTAGTACAGCTAATTTGTGGTACAGCAGTTGTAAATGCCTACTACATACACCAGCAATGGGGTACTTGTAAGATTTCCATATTAAAATTTAGAAAATTAATTACTGATAAACTATTCAGGAATATAAACACATTTCTGAATAGTATTAATATTTCCATTTGGGCAATAATTATTTGAATTCAAGCAACTAATTAGATTCAGTCAACTTACAGACTTTATTTATTAATTGTATTAGTAAAAAGACAGATAATTAATTAGATCCATTTGCACCACTAGTGGGAACATGTTAATGATAAATAGGGATATTCCCACCACTGTCAAGATTCCGCTATGGGAGACACTGGGCCAGAACCAAAGAAACTAACTTTCACGATCTTCTGCAGTGGTAACAACACAGCAGTTTTCAGCAGAGAAATGTAATCACTACACGCAGCTGGTGACTTGTGGCAAGAAAGAATATAGAGTCTGTATCAAAGACTGGCAAAGATTCTCCAGCGGTAACGAATGCTCTGGAACCTGACTACTAAGTAATCTTCATGTATTTATTTTAAAACCTTTTCCCACCACATTTCTACCAAAACTGCTGAGTTTAACAGTTATCTGTTCCTGAATGAATATCCAGTCACTCCCGCCATGAAGTCCTCCAGTTCTAGATGGCTAGAACTTTGGGCCAATAGTAAGAAACCAGTGTCAAAGCAAAAAAATATAAAGAGAAGTAGGATATAAACTTTTATTTTCATTGCATGCTTTGTCTTTCATTACCGCCACCATCTCAAAAGTGGCCTGGCTCATACACGAAACTATACTCGCACAGGTTAGGACACATAAAGCAGCTTAGAGTGTTTGGGGGAAAGGCTCTCTTAGAATCTGAAATAAGCTATGCCCATCTCATTGAAAAGTAAGTATACATCTAGGATCTGGAGTTCATGGACACTTAGGAGACCCATGTACTCTAGGTGGCGAACTTCTGAACTTAACTTGGAAACTTTCATTTGCCTCGCAGATGAGAGACATTTGCCTGTTTTATAAAGTGTATGCAGAAGATACTACCAGGAAAGTAATTACCGATTTTCACCATCCAACTGATGGCATTTTTATGAACTATAATGTAAGACAAACTGCTTTACTTTTAAGAGTAAGAAGAGATTAGAATGAAAATTAGTAGCACTTTTCACTGGAAGGAAAATAAAAACTAATAGAGACTAATTTTAAGTGTCACAGAAACCTTTTCGTGAAAACTATCCATGAAAGTAATATGTAATCAATGGATGTAAAGAAATACAGGGCAAAAATGAATTTCCAAAATCTTCATGTATTTATTTTAAAGCCTTTTCCTACCACACTCCTACCCAAACTGCTAACACAAAAATGAGTTTTACTAATAGTAGTGGATTATAAAAGAAAATAACCTAGATCCACACAACTTTGTAAATATATTACCTATACAACTTTGAGCAAACTGCCTAATACCTTTGGACTTTGGTTTCATTATGCATAAAAAGGGAACTGTTGGGTGTAGTGGTAATGGGATACAACCTGAGCACTCTGGGAGGCTGAGGCAAGAGGACTGCAAGTCTGAATCCACCCTACTGAGGCACACCCTATGGAGACCCTGTCTCAAAATAAAAACTATAAAAGGGCTGGGATGTTGCTCAGTGTGTTGGCCCTTGGTTTAATCTCCGTTACTACCCTTCCTCAAAGGAATGGAACTTATGTTCCTTTCAACAATGAAAATTTTATAAAACCGGGTGTTCTTTAACTCACCATTTTGTTTTGTCCTTTAGTTTTGGAGGCTGAAAATTACTTTTTGACATTAAGAAGAGAGCCCTGAAATAAAAATGTCAGTTAAAGGACAATACTAAAATACTTTTATTGCTATATTTAACAATGAGAGTGAATATTCTGTAACAAATTTATATAAGATGACCACATATGTACACACTGAAGACAAAATGCTTTAGGATATGGAAATTATATTTTTTGTATTTTTCATACAATGTGGAAAGCTTCTCTTGTCTAGAAACAAGATATTTAAATTTTAAACAAGCCCTATTGACAGAAAAGCTATCAAATATTAGAGAAGAATTTTGTTATTTACTGTTACATATATAACTAGCAGTATATATTAAGCACATGCTATTTAAATTGTACATTATTCTGTAACACAGGAGACAATATGCTACTCTAACATCAGGTTATATGTTTAACCAAAGATTAGCTTCTAATATTATTGAGTTCATAGGCAAATTATATCCCCTTTCTAGATGCTTCCTTTATTTGGACAATATTTTCTCATATTCTCTCACTAGTGCATGTAAGATGAATTTAAGATGCCGGATTTAAGACGAAATTTCTAAATGCTTTGTTTCAGTATTTTCTATGAAATTCTTTCCAAGTTTCTAAGCAAATTTATCTTTTTTTTAACATACCAAGAAACTAAGTTGTTAAGTAAGAAACAAGAGCAACCAATAAATTGAAAGATATTTTCTTTTTTAAAAAAGAAAATCAATCAAAGGAAAATTGAAAGAGGACAAAAAATTATATTTTCCCTACCCTAAAATAATTCTTAAAAATTTCTGCTCTTTAATATTTATCTAAATGCTTACAATTATAATATTAAGCAATACTGTACTCTGCTTTTCTTCATCATTAATCAATTTTCCATGTTTCTTTGGTTTACACATAGGTTATAGCTGTCCCTAACTGCAAAATCATTTAACAGCTCACCCAGTATTCAATACTTTCCCCTCTTATGCTAAAATGCGCAATTCTTAGTCTTTTCTTGGATCATTTAAGTATAATTTCCTAAGTAGTAGAGTCACTGAGGCATTTATTTGTACTGCCCTTAAAAAATATATGAAATTCTTTCCCAGTGAGTCTGCACCTATTAACACCTCTATTAACAGTAGGTATCTCATGAATTGAATCCCTTTACTTTTCCACGTTTCTTTAGTGTCTGGTACCTGCACATAAATAACCTATCTTTCACCGGTGGTCACTGAATGAATTCTTTATGTAGCATATATTCATTTGGGGTTGGTCATGTATTAGTAGAACATTTTACCCGTTCTGCTGATTTTCTTTTTAATTTTGTACCATCTGAAGTTTAAATTTTAGCCCAATACATGTTTTCCTTCAAAATATATAAAAATAAAAACTTTTCAGAGAGCATTCGAGTATTTATTTACTTATAACTTCATATATGACAAAGAACAACTAATAAAGAATCAAAATCAAAAAGGCCTGTTTAAAAGTAACTGCTCTACCCTTGTCTGATTATTAGGGTAACGTGTCTCATGGAAAAGCTTCAAACAGTGCAGACAACTCGCTGCTGCCTGAGAGCAGACACAGTGCTGAGCAGGCTTCAGACAGGATGACCTCGGAGGGCCCACAACACTTAACTACTGTGGCTACTTAGAAATGGGCTTGTCATCGTAGACTTATCGGGATTTTACTTCCCCCAAACAACTCGTCAGGAACTGTGGAAGTGTAAACCACGAAGGCACCTCATTGGATGGAGATCAAACATAGGGGGCTGCAGCTCCCCGAGCTCAATCGCGGTTATTCCTACAGCCCAGATGTCGCAGAGCTGGTTGTAGCCGCCATTCTTCTCCACCGCGGCAACCTCAGGTGCCATCCTAGAAGGGATTAATGAAAAGAACACTGTTATTTTAACGACCGATATGACATCCGTCACTCCTGTTAGAATCAGACTTGGAGGGAAAGAGGCTGGGAGGTGTTTACAGGTGAAGCAGAAACCGTACCAGGAAAGAAGTATCACATGCACACACAAACTCTTTTAAAACTGATCATTTAAAACTCTTCAATTCCATAATCTCAATACTGGGGACTCTGAAAAACCTTGTCTTCATTGAGTTAGGGTAACCTTGTTAGAAAATGAAAACCAACACCTGTGAAAGTCAAAGAACCTTCCCAAGAGAAATGAGAGATAAGAATGAATCAACAAACTGGACACGGTCACATATGCCTGTAATCCAGCACTCGGAAGGCTGAAGCAGGAAGACCCCAAGTTTGAGGCCAAGCTGGTCAACTTCATAAGACCCTGTCTTAAAATTTTAAAAAGGGCTGGGAAGGCTGGGCATATAGCTGAGGACTAAAACAAAAAACAGAAAAGAAAAAAGAATGAATCAACAGGGACCTATAACTACTAGTTATCAACTGGTCATGAATACAAAAACAGAGTGTGCATTCTCCCTTATCTCAATGCAAGGTAAACTTTTAGAAGTCATTTTTACTTTATAAAAGTCTAATTATATGATAGACAGGAAATGAAAAAACTGTCTTTCACAAAATATGGCTTGAGGATCCAGAAAGTGTTAAAAAATGACCCTCAGAAGTAGAAGCTGGATTATGACGGCGTGCTAATTACACAAGGAAGTACAGATTTCTCCATGACTATGACATAGACCCACTGAAAGACTTAATTGTGGCAGCTATGTGGTGACTGGTGTAGGCTAAGGTAGGAAGACGTATGAGTTCTCACAGCCAGAAGGTAAAGTCGTACATTAAAGTAAAAGCAACGCCAGGGCCAAGGGTGAAGAAATGACAAGTGGTAATTCAAGTCTTTCTTTTGAAAACTTCACACCTATTGGTCGGAGAACATAAGCCAACCCAGGGACAGAAGACTGTTAGCACTTTACCATAGGGAAAGCTGGGTAATGAAAAACAGCATCAAAGCCTTCGTCCCAAGTCCTTGCCTTTCAACGACCACGTGTATTACCAAGTATTAAAGCTGATCATTAACCATGAAGAAATTAAAATTACATCAATATCTTACCAGTAAGGAGTGCCAATGAAGGATTTTCTCTTTGCAATGGTAGCTGTTATTTTTGCAGCCACACCAAAGTCAGCTGGTAAGGAAGAATGGGACCAAAATGTTCAGTTCTTCTCAATATAATCAACAATTCTAAATTTCACCTTAGGCCTAATATTTTCAAAAATCTGGGTATTAAAGTCAGAAAAATGTGCATAAATTGAACCTTCAAATCTTTTGTTCCTAGGTTCATAATCTACACATTAAAGAATTTATTGGAAGTTCACTAAAATGGACACTTTTTTTTTTTTTTTTGTCTTTTGAGACAAGGTCTCGCTATGCAGTTCAGGCTGGCCTTGAGCTCACTTTGTAGCCCAAGCTGGTCTCGAACTCACAACGATCCTCCTGCCTCAACCTCCTGAGTGCTGGGATTACAGGAGTGCGCTGCCACGCCCGGCTAAAATGGAAACGTTTTTAAAGAACAAAGTTAATAAAAATATTTTTATCATAAGTACACTAAAGTTAATTTGGAAAGAAAAAAAGCAAAAATAAAACACAAGGAAAATATAGTATCTAATTCCTTTGATCATAACAGTGAAGTATTTTGGTGTGATTTTTTAAAACTTTTTTTGTATTTATAAACTTTTGGGTGCTATTAAACATGCTAATAAAAATAAAATAGAAGATTTATATATAGCTCATTTTTGCCAGTTAATAGGTGATTTTATTCTCACACATTCTTCGCTAATATTAGGAACTTACTAATATGACACAAATATTGTAGCTTAACAACTTTTGTTAGATTTTTACTTTTTTACTGTAAATAAACTGATTAATACTTCTGTGAGTATGGATTTTCCACTCTTAAGATTAATTTCCTTTACCTAAGTCTCAGGAACAAACTTTGTGTGTCAAAGGATAAACATTATTATGATTCTGTTATCAACATTAAATTTGTGTATCTATTAATTCTCATTTAAATTTTTATTAGTTATTTTTAAAATTCAAGGACATGAAATAACATACCTAATTTTACATCACCATGGTCTGTCAATAAAATATTTGCACCCTAAAATAAAAATACCAATACTATTAAATTAGCATCATAAATTTTCTTCTCACATAATTGGGATTTTAAACATATTAAATGAACTTACTTTGATATCTCTATGCATTTTGCCTTTAGTATGCAAATAAGCAAGACCCTGAAGTTTAAGAGAAAAGCATACATTAGCAAAACTGTAAACTTGATTCCTAAATCCTCCACTTAAAATCCTACTGAATAATAAAAACTAGAATGTCTTCTCTGGGGGATAAAACTTAGAAGAGTTTTATTTCATTAATCAATGTATACTATATCATAGATTATATTTCTAAGTCATTTTCTGGTGAAAGAAATATTTTACTAAAACATCACCGTAGTCAAGATAATAAACATATTTACCATCCCACAAAACTCCCTTCTCTTGTGCCCCCTTACAATTGCTCTCTTCTTTCCAGCAAACAGTTCTGTCACACTACATCAATTTTCAAGTTTGTCTGACCAGTAGGTGCTTTGCATTTCCATAGGGATTTCAGAATCAGCCTGTCATTTTCTTAATAAAAGAAATATAAAAAGACTGCTTGGATTTTGAATGCAATCTAGGGAGAATTAACATTGTTAACAGTGTTAAATCTCTTGATCCACGAACATAATACAGTTATCCATTTACTTACTTAGGTCTTTATTTTTCTCAGTAGTTTTTAGTATGGAGGTATTTATCCCTAAGAATGTCACATTATTTATTACAGGTATTCATTTAAAATGTTTACTTCTGATTCTGTTGACAAGTTTGCAGAAACCCAATGTATATAGACAGATCTTGAATCTTGTAACTTTTCTAACCTCACTTAATAGTTGTAGTAGTTACTTTAGAGATCATTCTGTTGTCTATGTAATTTTGTAATCTTGTGAATGAAGACAGTTTTACTTTCTACTTTCAGAACTATGTACCTTTTATTTCACAGTCTTCTCTTTTTGCACCAGCTTAAACCTCAAATATAATGTTGAAAAGCAGTTGCTAAGAGTGGACATCCTTGCCTTGTTTGACCTTAGGAGAAAAGCATCCTGCCAGCTTTGAAGAATGATTTAGTTGTAGGTTTTTCATAGATGCTCTCTACTGAGTTAATCAAATTTCTCTGTAGTCCTTGTGTGCTCAGAAGTTTTAAAAATTAGGAATGTTGAACACCCCTAAATGTTAAATTTGGATAATGTTTTTATTTTCCTTTTTTAGTTTAATGGCCAATTATTTGAAATGACTTGTGGATGTTAAGGGAACAAAGCATTCTAGGGCAAACTCTACTTTCTGTATGTTATGGTTTTAGTGTACTGTTGGATTATCTTTGCTCACTTCCTGTTTTTAAAATTTCTGTTCATATTTACTTGTTATATGACTTGATTGTATTATATTCTAGGTACAATTACCTTCAAGTGATCTTATACCACTTTGCTATAGTATATGAATCTACAAAGTATAATTCTATCTCCCCTCTTTTGGTCTACACGCTATTATTTTCATTTTGCTTATACATATGTTTAAATTCAACAACACACTAAATAGTTTTGCTTTTAAAATCTTTTAAAATAGACCCTAATTTTAAAAAATCCTATGTATTTACTTACATATTAAACCACGTGGTTACCGTGGGTAAAAATACACTCTGTATCTTTGAACAGACACATATTTTCTTATATGTCAATTTAATTCTGCCTGGAGGATTTCACAAATATTTCTTGTAGAATGGGCCTACTGGGGATTAGCTTTTAGTCTCTAAAACCCTTCACTTTGTCTGCGTTTCCGGAAGACATTTTCTCTAGGCCTGAAGGGAAAGTTCGGCTTTTTCCCATCTTCTCACTCGCATCGTTTCCAGCGATAACCTGCCGTCATGCTCTCCTCTGCTGCCTGGTACATGTCCTCTTTTCCTCGGTTTCTAAGACGTTCTCATCATCAAATGAGCAATTTAATGATGATGTGCATCAGTGTTGCCTGTATCCAGACTTTTTGAGTGCTCTGGGTCTGTGGGTTAGTTTTTATTAAATTTGGAATTTTTTAGCTATTATTTATAGTTTTAAAATATTGCTGTTTCTTTTTCCTTCTTCAGGAATATAAATTATACATATATTAGGCCATCTCAAATTGCTCTACATCTTAGTGATTTTTTGAAAATTTTTGAGTCAGTCTTACTATGTTGTCTAGAGAGGGCCTCAAACTCCTGGATTCAAGTGATTGTCCTGCCTCAGCCTCTTGAGCAGCTGGGACTAAAAGTATGTGCTGTAAGTTTATATTTTTAGAAAATTCATTTTTCCCATTTTAATCTGGATATATTTTCTCTTGCTATATTTTCAATTTCACATAAAACTTCTATATACAGACAGCAATATCTAAACTGCCATTAATCCTTTCCTTTAATTCTGTCACACACAGTAAATTTTAATCTCCAAAATTTGATTTGGAGATTAAGTCAAATCAAGTATCCCTGATATCTTCTACACCTCTACTTAATTTGTTGAACGTTTCAAGTGTAGTTATAACTGTTTTGTTGTCCTATTCTGCTTATTTTTTGGTTTGTTTGTTTTTTGGAGACAGGGTCTCACTCTAGTTCAGGCCGGCCCTGAACTCACCATGTAGCTCAGGCTGGCCTCACAGGAATCCTCCTGCCTCAGACTACAAGTGCTGGGATTACATGTGTGCACCACCACACCCAACCATACCCAGCAATTTTTTATTGGATGCCTGACACTGTGAATGGTACTTTTCTGGGTACTGTATATTTTGGCTTTAAAAAAGTACTCTAATACTTTGCAGCACTCCATCCTGAATACCCTAACTGCCTGGTCTCCCTGGGCCCACCTTGGTTTCTTCCTCCCTGGACCATGGCCTAGAAACTCTCCCTTTTATTGTCTCCCATAGATTGAGACAATACAACTTTCCTTCATTTCCTACTTCTTAGACCTTGCTGTCCTTTGCTACGTGATGTCCAATTTCTTGAAAACCACCGCTTCAAGTATTGTACCTATTTTGTTTGTTTCATGTACCGTGGTAAATAATATTGCCTGTTACTCTGTATTGACAAGATGTGAAAGTCTGTTAGAATGATAGAATTTAAACACTGAACTAATCTTGGAGGTCGTCCTTTACACTAAGCCTCATTTTTACATGGGGAACTTCATATACCAGGGCCAGAGTATAAATCCAAGTTGTTTTGCTGCTTTCATGGAAGCATATAAGAGGCTATGCATAGTATTCTGACCACTACTTGAAGAAACGGTGAACTTAGGAAATTAAAACATAAAGAAAATAAATTTGTCAATAATTCTCTGCCAAGAGTACACAATTAAGTTTGTCTCTTATACAGACACATTTCTACATTGTGTAAATATTACAGCAAGATATATTTGAAAATACATGTAGCCGGCCCTTTGTAATTTCTGTATCTATGGATTTAAACCATCATGAATTGAAAATATTTAAGAAAAAAACCTCTGTCTGCAGTGAACATACACAGATATTTCATAGTAAAATTTGGCATGATATGTCTTTTAAAGTAAGTGGAAACGAACTCTTGATAAAATGACCAGACCTTTCTCTTAAATCTGATCAATCCCCTAGTTTCTAGAATAAGTAAGAACCAAATACAGGTATCAGTTTCACCTCTAAAGAAACCATACAACCTAAGAAGTATACAGACAGAATTATCAGTTGTAAATTACCAAAAACCAAAAACAGAAATAAAGCCCACAATTATTACTGTTTAACCTCACCTCATTTAAATGCCTTAAAGTACATGAACAAAATTGTTAACTGCTAATTTTCTCAATGAGTAGTCTTTCACGAAACTAAAAAAAAAAAAATTTGCAAAAACGGCACATACCCTGTGCTTCTACTAAAGATCCAGTTTTGGATATTTAAAATGCTCACAGGCCGTAAGCAAAGCAGTAAAGACGTTTGTTTAACACAGCTGTTAACCGAAGTTATAAAAAGGGGCTCTCGTATTGTTACATAACATCGCACAGAGCTAGAGATTCTAGGTAACACTGGGTTACTGCTGTGCAATTCTTCTTTGGAGGGCGGACACGTTAAGGCCTTCATGTCATATGGCAGAGATCACTTTATCTGCCATAAAAGCAAGCCTAGACAACTTGTTACACTGGGAAGTCTTGTGATTCAGTCATTAAAACCAGTTTACACCTACAGCTTTCTTTAGCTGTGCAGCACCTGAAGGCCAAGTGCTACAAGCTGACCGTCTCCCACAACCACTGGACATTATCAGGGTCAGAGGCTACCACCACAGTCAATCACTGCATCCACATCAGCCTAAAGGGTTCTTGTGACTCATGCATGAAGGACAATAACTAGCTTACAGAATTATATGTGGCAGTAACAGGAAAATCACTTTGGCTTACCAAAATGATTCTCTTTTGGGTAGGCCACCATTCTACAGTTATCAGCTGTGAAATGAGAACTGTCTATCTACATATACAAATATAGTTACCTGTAAAGTTTCTCTGCATACATAGGCTATTTGCAATTCTGATAATGGTCCAGTAACTAGAAAAAAAGAGACACTATTATACTTTTGAACCTAACATTAAAAGCAATCTACTTGGCAAGTAGATTTCTCTTCTAAGTAGGAACATATTTTATTTTTATAATCAAGAAAAAAAGGGTAACTGAGAATTTTAATTTGTACTTCAAAAATAAGATTTACTCTTTAGTAAGTCTGATCAGTCAAAATATGTAACTGCCATATGCGAGGATTAGTACTAAACATCATGGGAAATTCTAGAGAAAGCATTGGACATGACATGCTGTCAATCCTGAACAATTTTTCGGAAATAAAGCCAAGAAACTTGACAAACGTATAGAACTAATTATGGTTATATAGATACAGTGAACATATTGAAATACAGTGAGAAACATCATATCCTTCTTTAAAGGTCAAGGTATTATTTCTTTAGTGTAACTCTTTACCATACTTATCAAGATAGGGAGGCCTGATTCAGTATCTTATCAAAGAATTTAAAAAGTCCTACATCACTTCTGGTAACCAGATCTCTCCCAAACATGAAATATGAAATCCTTACAATGCAAGTTCTAACCAGAGGCTTTGGAACTATGCTTTCCAGTACCATCAGAAAAAATCTGAGGTGGTGTCTCTTGACAGGGAAATGCAGGTACTTACATGTAATCTTTGAATAAAGACATTTTATACATATTTTATTTACTATTTGTACATACTCAGGTATAAATTCTTAGTAAATTAATAAAATAGAGACAAAGTGAAACCACTTTATGAACAGCATCTAATTTATATGTGTAGACAATCTTGATTAATTTTTTAGTATACTATTTATAGGAATGGATACTTAGATTCAATTGAATTAAACAAGTATCAGGGTTTCTTTTTTTTGTGGTACAAGGAAATGAACTCATGACTTTGCATATGCCAAGCAGGCACTGTGCTGCTGAGCTATATCCCCAGCCATCTACTATCACATATTAGTAATGAAAAATAGAAATTTTATTAATAAAATGAATGTCTCAAAACAATTCTCTAGAAGGGAAAGTAGTAAAAACTGCCAGCTATACCTTTTAATTTTATTTATATTTTCCAGAGTTTTAATTTTGTAGAAATGTGACTGCATAAAGATTACAACTGAATGTAAACCATTAACAGTTATAATTCTTTATAAAAACAGAAGTTTTATATCAGTGACACAGAGCTATTTTCTACCACTAGTTACCATTAAATCAACAGCAGATAAACGAATAGTCACTATAGTATGTTATAATATTTAAGAAAATGAAAGATTGTAAAATGAAAATAAAATTGTATTCTTTTTTAAAAAGTGGGATTAGCTCTTCTTTTAAAACTCGAGATAGTTTAAATCATTTTGTGTATCTGTAATATTTATGTGGTACATTTTAAAAAACAGAGGCAATGATCAAGACTTTGTTACAGAATATTATGACAAACTATATTTTAAATTTATAACAGTAATATACCAACATTTTAATTATGATTCAGAATTTTATATCTGAGGCCTGCTTTTCTTCCCTTAACGGTAGTGACTTACAGTCTAGTACATACCTTTTTATTTTTCTATGCATTTGCATCTGTATATATGCTAACAAGAATATCATCTGAAATCCTAGTATGATCAAGTGCTATACATATTCTTGAGTATGTACATCCAGGTCAGTATGTATGAAGCTCCATGGTCTTTTAAAGCGCTGCGTGGGATTTCCATATTTTAGGTATACTGTAGGTTATTTATCCACTACTCTACTGATTGACATTTTAAAAATTCGATCTCTGTAAGTTACCAAATGTGAAAGTTGGAATAGCATTTCTATTTTTAAATCTATTGTAGCTACCCTTGTAAAATGTGTAACTAAAACTTGATAAAACTTCCAACATAAAGATTTCAACAGAGAAATATTTGAAAATATTCTACATAACCCTACACACACACACACTACCAGGAAGTGAACCCAGCACATGCTAGTTAAGTGCTCTGAGCTACACACTCAGTCGTTTCATTTTTTTGGAGACAGAGAGTCACTATGTTGCCCAGACTGGGCTCAAACTTGGGTTCCCCTGTGTCAGCCTTTCACAGCACTGAATTACAGTATGTGCCACCAGGCCGAGTCTTGCACAATGCCTAACAGTAAACTATACAACACAAGGTTGCAATAGGAGTTTCACTATCTCATCTCACCTCTATGTTAAACAAGGAAAAGAAAAATTATTTTACAAAGGTCCATGCTGAGTTTGACAAATTTTGAGAGATTCACAAAACTGTCAACAACAATATAAATTGGAACCTGAATGTAGAGTCAGAATTGACATCATTCCTAAAGAGTATTAACTCAGAAAACTGCCTAGACTAGAATTCTAAACACTCCAATGTTTAAAAAACCTACACATTTCAGTACAAAATTATGAAAGTAGCACATAAATTGTCTTTCTTGTTATTAAGACATATCTAATTTCCTTGATGTTGAATTTAAGTTCTTATTTACCAGCAAGTTTAGGCAATTTCACTTATAGATAAAACACTTTTCTATAGATGACATAAAAAAAGTAAAATTTAGATTGTACAAATACTTTTGGATTTTTCAGTTCAGGCTCAGGCTAATCTAATTGGCTAACAAAAAAAAATTACATTCTTTGTAGTACTCCAAGAATCAAAGAATGTAGAACAGTATATCCACCTATTAATTTCCCTATTAGCTGGAAATGTCAAACAACGACCATTAAAGTCAAGGTTGGTTTTAAAAATATTAAGTTAAATTAACAGTACCATGGTAAATATCTTGAAGCGATCCACCACCACAATATTCCATACAAATCCATAGTTTTTCTCGACTAATAAGAAAGAGAAAGAAAATTGTATTAGCTGGTAATTCTCAATCAGTAAAGTAAGTTCTCCTAAGGCTCTCACACTCAACATGCCTGGGTTCAGGATGCACTATAGCATGCACAAAAAATTATCACAGCAACCTCTCTTCAATATACAGAAAAACTCACTGATTTCAGTTTTGTTCTCTTCTTAAATGGTTTAGCATATGATCAGTTTTATAAGTTAAAATATTTACTTGAAATTATTCATGTTTCATTAAGGTTGCCAGATAAAGTATAATTATATAAATGGAGGTGCCATTATTAATGTAATTACTGTATCATCAGGGAAGGCCACATCAGACATTTTAGAACTTTGAATAATGTAACTTTTTAAATGCCCACCTGCAATAGCAGTTACATGAAGAGAGGAAGAGTGGCGGCAAAAAAAAATATAAATTACAAAGACAGCAGATGCTTTTGGTTGGTTGGTTTTACCTGAGATAGCTCCCAAAATAGGCAACAATGTTGCAGTGTTTACATTCTTTAACCATAAATATTTCTTGTTGAATCAGAGAAAAATCATCTCCTGAAAAACAAAAGAATTGGTCATCATGTTACTCAAAATCTCTGTAAGTTTAAGGAAAACTCTGTAATAAACACTATATACAGATGAGGAATTAAGCATTTCTAATACTTCAAAATATATTTTCTATATTCTTTCTATAAAACCTGAACAGTTAAGAATGTACAAATCTTTGAACCCAAAGATGCTTCAAAAATTTTTTTTAAAAGATAAGCTCAGAGACAGATGTTTACTATGGTATGGTTTAAAATGAGAGTAGTTAAATAAATTCTGGTATAGTTATAGATACTCTTAGCATTTTAAATATGTTTTGATGTGAAAAATACTTTCATGATATATTAGCTAAATATAGATAGATAGCTAGCTAGCTAGATACATAGATAGATAGATAGAGGCTTCAAAAAACACGCAACTTGGGCCAGGAATTTAACTCAGCTGCACAGTCCCAGCCTGGCAAGTGGGAGGTCCCGATTCCCAGTACCCAAACATAAACAAAAAAATTGCAACTGTTATGTTTGATGTTAAAATTGAAACTAATTTTGCATTCATCCCTTTTGTGTTACTATTTTCCAATTTGCCTACCACAACTGTTTGAGTAGTTTTAGAAAAAATATTAAAATGTTTATTTTACAGGAATTTCATGGTAATTATGGAATAGTGCCATCCCCATCCAGCTTTTTTACACCAAATAGCATTTATTTCAGTAAAATGACTCCATGTGTATTGTATAAAGACAGTCTACATAACTGTTAGTGTCTGAGCTCTGGATTACACACACCTGATTTAATATCTTAGCTCAGACTTTCACAGCAATCTCAGCAACTGTTCTGTTCCAGTTTCTTCTTCTGATTAGCATCTGGATTCACTTTATGACTTAGCTTTTTTATCTACTACTTTCCCAAATATTCCACTCATTCATTCATTCATTCATTCATTTATGTCTTTTTTGACACAGGTCTTGCTATGCAGGTTAGGCTGACCTTGAGCTCACTTTCTAGCCCAGGTTGGACTCAAACTTGCAGCGATCCTCCCACCTCAGCCTTCCAAGTGCTGGGATTCCAGGTGTGTGCCACCATGCCCAGCATCCCCATATTTAGTAATATCAAGTTGTTGGCTACCTCTGTAATGGATTCTTTTTTTTTTTTTGGTATCAGGAATCGAACTCAGGACCTTGTGCTTGCTAGGCAGGCACTTGTGTCACTGAGCTTTATCCCTAGCCCTGTAATGGATTCTTATGTCCCCATGTTGGTGATTATATAATTCCCTCAGTTGAGAATGTTGTGGGAAAGAGGTACTGTACACAGTGCATAGCACATTTTATAGAATAAACTCAGTAGCAGTACTACAATATGTTGGAAACTGAGAAAGATACAAAATAAAGTATTCTTTGTTAGGACATCATTATAAAACACCCTTCATTTGATACTGTGTTACAGCAGTCTTTTCAAAAATAAACTTCAGGTTTAAAATCTGCCTGCTCAGATAGACTCTGGCTATACCTCAGTCATCTTAAAAAATGATACAGAGCCAAGAAGGAAACTCTGATATTAGGCCTTAGATAAGTAAGATAAATAAACAAAATCTTCACTGAACCCAGAGGTTGCTCTCTTTCATACTTTCCAATTGTGATTCAGAGCCAAACAATTTTTAAATAATTTTGCTATGCTATAAACACCTTTTAAGGAATCCGTCATTATAAATTTAGTTTAAGTATGTATGTATGTATATATGTATGTATTTATTTATTTTTTGTGGTACTGGGGATCGAACTCAGGACCCTGCGCTTGCTAGGCAAGCGCTTATTCCACTGAGCTATATCCCCAGCCCCTTAAGTATGTATTTAGTTTAGTTATTATGTATCAAATAATTCAGCCACTATCTTAGTTATTTTTCTCTTGTTACTGAAACAAAATACCTGACACCCAAAGTTAAAGGAGGAAAGGTTTATGTGGCTTAGTGTATAGAGGTTTCAGTCTATAATCAGATGGTTCCAAGGCAGAGGGGCAACAACAGTTCATGGCAGTGGAAAGACAGCAAAGCAACAACGGAGAGACAGCACAGACGGGCCTTTCTGTCCCTCACACTGTATGCAGGCTGGGTAAGTGCAGCACTCACATCCTGAATCCCAGCACTGGGCCATGAATCAATCACAAACTCTAAGATTCAGCTGCCTCGGAAAAGCCCAACTCCCATGACTCAGTGAGGCTTTGGCAGTGACATCTAGACACAAACCGTAACAGCCACTAAGGAACTCTTTTCAACAGTCACTGCATGTAAACATTAATTGATACTTTAGTTACAGCATTTAGCAGTAACAATTTCCAAGGATTTAGGTAAACCAAATTACACACTTTTCTGACTGAATAAAAGTCTGAGTAAATTATCTTTTAAGAAGGCTGAGCTTTTATTTGTAAACCTGGACAAGTATTACATATACTGTGTATATACAATAGAAAAATTCATTGCTTAATGCTCTGCCAGTGACAGGATCAGTGAAGATAATCCAAGTAGAAAGATGATCTCATGGTCCTCATCATCAGTGTAGGCAAGAATCCGTAAGGCCTGAAGGCTGCTGCTGCAGGAAGTCTGCCCGCCCGGGTGGAGGGGGAATGCCCAGCTACCTGTGCCCACTCACGATCACCAGATTACTGTTATCTCACTCCTCCGTCCGAGCCCTTTCCACTACAGCATGAGAACTTACTCTTTACACAGGGCAATGCCCAACAAACTGGCCACATTCTAGCCTATCCTTCTCTTTAACCAGAAGCTCTGAGGCCAGTCGTGGCGACCTGTGCCGGCACCCAGGCGTTCTGGAGGACGAGCTGGGTGGAGGACGGCTTGATTCCATTCCTTGTGAGGCAGCTTCATGCCTTTTTCACCCCCCTTCCTGCCCCTCCCTCATCTCTTATTCCCCTTCTCATTTCAGAAGGATCTATCTCCCTATTTCCTAGTATCTTTTATTTTTCTCTTTATTTATAATTTGGGCTTCTCATATAAGCGAAACCATACAGTATTTAAACTTGTGTGTCTGATTTACTTCCCTTACCAATGCGGTCTCATGGTATATCCTTTGCCCACAAGGCACTCAAGTCTATTTTTGAAAATTTTTTTTTTGTCTTTTTGAGACAGGGCCTCATTATGCAGTTCAGGCTGGCCTTGCATTCACTTTGTAGCCCACCCTGGTCTCACTCGCAGTGATCCTCCCGCCTCAGCCTCCTGAGTGTTGGGATATCTTTCCTTTATGCTGAAAAATTCTTCAGCTAACGGGTTTTTCTCATGAGGAGTCACTTCACATATGGTGTTTAACTTCTCAGTGGTGTTTAAATTCTTAAGCAGAACTGTCAAAATTAATAATATGGTTAACTAATACTGTTAGTAACAAACCACTACTTCTTGGGAAATTCAGCTCTGACTCTGACTCTACAACTTAACCAGGACCATAAGTTACGTGAGGTTTCTACCCAGAAAGGTGAAGTCTTGGTGAGAATGAGCAACAGTTTTCTACAGATATAGCTGAAAGCAAGAATTCACAGGCACAAGTCATTACCAGTGCAGACATTTGGGGCCCATGCCATCTTTAACACATACAACTTACTAAACAAAGTTGAATCCTGGGAACATTCTTCCTGTATCTATTTAGCTTTAAAGCAAAGGAGGCAGAGAATTCTGTGAAATGAAATTGTACCATGCAACAGATTGACATAAAGATACTATTTTTGAAAACCATCCTGAGAGGGAGACAAACTAAACAGTTATCTACCACAGATGTAATTATGCTTTGATGGCCTAGATCAGCTTTGTCAAAGTGATCTGAAATTTGGATATCTATTTTATTCTTTTAGATGATGCCAGTTTAGCTGGTAGTTTACTTCCCACTAAAATTCATTATGTTGACAAGTGTAGGTTTTGAGAAGTTATTTGCCCAAAGGTTCATTCTCATATTTTGGCAAGGTTAAGGAAGAGACTGGTTGACAAATACAGTGTCTTAGCATCATCAGTTCTGACCATCTGAATGTCTTGGTAGCACACTGAATCTAATACACCCTAAAGTACCAACACCTTCTATTAAAAGCAAATGTATCTCCCTGACATTCCTGTTTGTGCCGGTGTATTATATTCTACAGGTGTAACCACTGCCAGCCTTTCCTTATCCCTGCTAAGCGAATCCACTTCCACCCAGCAGGAGCTACTATTTGTGTCCCATTTGCTTAAGGGAACAGGGTGGAAAACTGGACTGTAAAAATGTAATTCATAGCTTGGTATGAGTTAATCACATTTGCCTGAAAGATGTGAAGCACTGCGATGGTCTGTTGTCAGCAACAGAGTCACATTAAAAGTGGACTATTACCGTAAAAGGCCATAGACTTTTAATGATTATGGCTAATGTTCCTAGAGATGTCTTGATGAAAACCTGGTTGCTGAGTGTGTCCTTACACAGAAAAGAACTCCACTAGATGTGGAATGTTTGAGTATATTTTTTTTCTCTCTCTTCTCTAGTAAGGGCAGCTGCTGGTCATACCAAAGCATAAACAGAAACAGGTGGGGACCACTAGGCCAGGTCCTTATAATATGACTATTTAAGGAACGTATAGTTTGTGTGTTAAGACAATTTAGCCTAATATTCCTAAGAAAAAGCAACCTACTTCAGTCAGAAAGAGAATCCAGGGGGTGACAAGAGAGATGGTAGCACTGTGTCTGAGGTAGTAAACACTGGAACCAGTGCTAATTAAAAGATAATTAAATGATTGAAAGCTCCTCAGAATGACTTGAGCCCTGGGAAGCAGCTATAAAGAAGAAATGAAAGTGCAGAGATGTACAAGTTATAAAACACTGGATTATAGAAGGTACTGACATTAGGGATTTGGTGTTTTAAATTTTTTTTTGAAAAACCATTGTACCACTGTTCAAGTTTAGCATGTGTGAGCACTTAAAGCAGCAAGCATAACCTTCATCGCTGTTTTAAGGCCAATGATCTGAGACGGAACTGCTAATAAGGCTACCGAGTACTGCATGACCCTGAATGCCAAGTCCTGTGATGGGCGAAGACTACCACTGTCCATTGTTCCTATGTCATCACCTGTCCAGCAGCACACTGCAACTCCAGGCTATAATTTTAAACCGAAGTGGGTAAACATGACACTCTAAACAGATTCAACCTTAGTATCAGGTTAACTTTAGGAGCTAGTCTTTAATCCTTGTTTCTTAGTTTTAATAAAATTATCCAATACCAGTGTTTACTTAGCTATCAGGGGCTTTTCCTATGATTGGCTCACTAAAACAGGATCAAGCTACATCCTAAAAGGACCTTCTGGGTAACATTTGTAATCAATATCCTCATACGGATTTCTTGTAATTGTGTAAAAAATCCTCAAAATAGTTCCTCTGAAATATCAAAAGCAATATACCCTCAGACTAAAAAAAGGTACTAAGCATTAAGCATTTGATGGTGGTAAGATGCAATGTGGTAGGATTCACCACACTCTTCCCCCCAGTAACATGGTGGATCACAGATTTACCAAAGGAATTAATTAAACCAGTAGCTACAACTTTGTAGACAGCTATGTTTCCATAGCTTAAAATCTATGTTCATCAAACCCCTGAACATTCTGGGAAGATTGTAAGCTTGACTAATATTAGCAAAATATCCCTATTTGGATCCTCTATTAACAAAATTTAACTAAAAACAAACTCATCCTACATGGGCACCAATAATAAGAAGCACCATTTTTAAAGCTAAAAAATACTTCTATGTTTCATTCCATGTTATTGTAACCACATTAATTTAACTCTCTTAGAAGAAACAGCCAATGCAGAAAAGAATGAAAAAGAATCACCTATACCCATTTCCTTCCACTCCTGTAAGAATCGAGATTCCTCTTGTGCATGTACAAATTACACTCATGTTCCAGTCTGGCACACGTCCTTCTGACCCCATAATATTTCTGATGTACTGCATGTCCCTCAAACCATTTAAAAGACACACAAAATGGAAGGGCACAAGTAAATATATGTCTTTAATAAATGATCTGATTTTACATGAAGAAAACCGTAAAGATTCTACCCAAAACCTGTTAGAACTCATCAATCTGGATGGAATTTCAAGGGCTTCTGTTATCATCTAAAAGGGAATGGTCTCCCAAGCACTTGAGCACGCTGACCTCATCAACAGAGTAACCCAATGGTACGTGCATGGATGAGTGTGCTGGCAGAAGGTGGGGCCTCGCTGGAGAAGGTGGGTGACTGAGGGTTTAAACTAAAGGGCATATTCTTGTCTCCCCAGCCCCCTTTTTATCTCTGCCACTTCCTACCTCACTTCCAGGCTGTTGTGAGGTGAGCAGCTTTCCTCCACCATGCCCTCTGCTAGTGTTTCTGCAAAGCTGTACAATCACGGGCTGAAATCATGAGCCAAACCCAGCTTTCCCTGCATTATCAGCTTCTCCTTGCCGTGACCCAAACACCAACAGCTACAGCTGAACAACTGGAAGGTTTACCTTGGCTCACAATTTCAGAGAGTTCAGTCCGTGGCGGACAAGCTCAAAGGCAGAAACATGGAGAGGAGGTACAGGAAAGTGTCTCACCTCGCCGCAGCCAGGATGCAGAGAGAGAGGAAAAGAGCCAGAGAGGATGGGGCGGGGACTAATTACACCTTCAAAGGCGTGCCCCCAGGGACTTACTTCCCCAGCCCCGATCTCCTCATATCCTATTCAGTCATAAACTCATGACCAGGTTACCCATTAGTAAGTTAGTGCCCCTACAATCCAGTTACCTTAGTAGGAGTCTCTCCGTCCAATCAGCATTGACCATCATAATACATAGCCAGGAACCCCACTTTTGGGTATATGTGCAAACATTACGCCCAGGACCTCAAAGAGGCCTGTGTATGCCCACATTCACTGAAGCACTATTCACAAACATCAAGAGGGCAGCAGCAACCCACATCGGCTTCCGTGAGTGAACGTGTAAACAAAATGTGAGAAACACAGCGGAAACTGTGCAGCCTTAGAAAGGGTGGAAAACCTGGAAAACCTATCACATAGAACATGGATGAACACTGAGGACATTATGCTAAGCAAAGGAATCTAGTCAGAAAATATAAGCACTGTATGATTCCACTTGTATGAAGCACCTACAATAGTAAATTTAGAGACACAAAAAGTAGGATCATATTTACTGTCAACTGTGGAAAAGTGAGTTAATGGATACAGCTCCAATTTTGTAAGATAAAAAATTTGGAAAGTGTGTCTTACAGCATATAAATGTACTTAATAAAGTTGAATCATACACTTACAAAGCTAAGATAGTAAATTTTATGATATGTGCTCTAACTATGATAAGAAATTTAAATTATATAAATATAGCTTAACTTAATATTTTAACACAGTTGCATGTACAAGTTAAAAACACTTTTTAAACATATACACATGTGTATGTGTGTGTGTGTGTGTGTAGATATGTTTAAAAAGCTGGATATGGTGTAGTACAGCTGCAATCTCAGCATTTTGGGAGGCTCAGGCAGGAGGACTGTGAGTTCAAGCCCAACCTGGGCAATTTAGTGACTTAGTGAGAGTGTCTAAATATAAAAAAATTAAAAAGGGATGGGAATACAGCTCATGCTGGGCGTGGTGGCACAAGCCTGTAATCCCAGCACATAGGAGGCTGAGGCAGGAGAATTGTTGCAAGTTCGAGGCCACCCTGGGCTACAAAGTGAGCTCAACTGGCCCTGAATCAAGGCCAGCAGTTTTCTGTAGCTGTTGGTTTCAAGCAGGAACCTAAAGTGGTATCTTTCTATAGTCTGTTGGCCATTTCAGAACTTTAGAAATGTAATGGTCAATTCATGAGAAAGTAACAAATAACTAAATAAATTTTACAAGAGAACTTCAAGATGGCGACCGGGTAGGCAACAGAGAGAACCTTCCGGAGGAATGCCACTCAGACAAAGGACAGAAGGGAAAGAGGTGGGTATCCTGAACTCAGGAAGGATCTGAAATGGGAATTGAAGCCCTCGGAAAGACTAAGGAAAACTTCTGCTGGAGGAAAGGATTGGAGATCCACCATGGCACAGTCGGAGGGAGAGGAGAAGGAGGAAGTCACTGCTCCAAGCACACCCATGGCCTGCACCCTCGTTCTGGCATTCGCAGCTTCAGCTTCGGAGGCCCATGTTCACGGAAGCCTCCCAACTCGGCCAGGGGAGAGCGGAGTTCCGAGAGCTGGTCCAGGGCTGGAGAGAGGAGGGCACAGCCAGGAAAGGAGGCAATGGCGGTCAGTAGCAGTTGTCAAACCCAGTGTGAGAATGTGAGGTTGCGACAGGCACTGGGGCAGTCCCCACCCTGTGGCAACCTTCCTAATCAGCGCTGGAGAGAATCGACGCAAGCAGTACACAGCCCACCACACCCGGCTCTGCGCCTGCCTCGAGATGGTGGCCCCTGCCTCTCTGCTGGGTGAGCAGCTACCGGTGGAGAGCAGCGGGGAACCTTGGCGGTGAGCCACGGTGGCTCCCAGGGATCCGGCCAAGGAATGGACGGGGGCTCCAGCACCACAACAGAAGGGAGATGCAGATGGAGGTGGATCACGTGGCTCCACGCCTTTCTCACTCCAACATCAGGCAGGAAGCACGAGCTGGGTTGCGGGGCTCAGCTCCCACCCTGAACTCTCTCTGGGAGCACCTTGAGTCTCAGCGGCTTGAGCAAGCACCGCCTGTTCCTGGCAACAATGGGACGAATCCACGGTCTTCAGGACTCACCCCAAACTATTAATGTGTGCACCAAGAGGGTCTCCTTACAGCTTGTACATATGAACCATGCATGACCCCACAGCTGCTCTGCTGTGGGCCCCGCGGCTGCTCCGCAGTGGGTCCCGCGGCTGCTCCGCTCTGCAGTGGGCCCCGCAGCTGCTCCGCCATGGGCCCCACGGCTGCTCCGCCGCAGTGGGCCCCGCAGCTGCTCCACTGCAGTGGGCCCCACTGAGGGCACTTCACGGACTGGACCTGCCCCCACCCATTGCACAGCGACGGGGTGGAGCCGGGTGGTCCGCTGTGAGCATATGCACTTTTCCACCTCCGACCATGGCAGTTTGTGTACACCCATGTATGTTATAGTACAGTCTGAGGCAGCTATCTGTCTTCCCAAGGCGAGAGTCCAGGGGTATAGATAAACCCAGGAGTACAGTTATTATCACAGGGAAGATGACTGATTGAGTGGTAGGGCAACGGAGATGAGGGAGAAAAACTGAATGATCAAATGGGCCATCATCTGTGTAACTGAGTAACAAAGGTGAAGGTAACATTATGTAGGACAGCATCCAGAGCTAACTCCCTTCTGTGTTCTCTATAATTCTGTATTTCCTCAATCGTTTTTGTATTAACAGAAGTGAAGATAACTTTATATTATACAGCATCCAGTGCAAATTCCTCACTACCTTCTCTATAATTTGGTATTTCCTTTAATGTTTTTGTGTTAACTAATATGGAGATAACATTATGTAATACAACATCCAGTGGTAATTCCCTACTAAAAAAAAACAAAAACAAACAAACAAAAAAAAACAAAGTGAGCTCAAGGCCAGCCTGAACTGCATAGTGAGACCCTGTCTCAAAAAGATTAAAAAAAAAAAAAGGAATATAGCTCAGTGCAGGAGCCCCGGGTTCAATCCTCAATACTACAAAACAACCAACCAACCAACCAACCAACCAACCAACCAATTAAACAATAGTAACCTAGGTGTTTTTGTATCATTTTTAGGAAAACAACAAGGCAAAAAATTAGATCTTTGATTAACATATGCAATATCAGGCAATATCAAAAGTTTTCTGCACTACTAGTACTAAATATACTTCTGAAGTTTATGAAATAACCAAGTTAAAGACAGATAACAAAGGGAACACTGATTTTAGTGGTAGCTCAATGCACAGTTAATAAATTAGGAAAACCAATGAACACAATGCTAAATATTCTACCTGCTAAGTTTCACACATCTATGAAAAAAATACTGTATCACAATGATGGCACTTCTGTGAATTTGTTTTGGCTGATAATAAGAAAATATGATTTCTCCCATTGAGCAAAATGAATACAGAATGTTAATAAATGGAATGTCATTTCTAGAAAATTTTCTTTGGGATGCCTCTCTTAGGTGCTAAAAACTTCAGATAGAAAAATCTTATCAGTTTTGAATTTACTAATTTAGAATCAGAAACCGAATTATCAGTTTTGAATCTGACATTGAAGGTTGTATTTTATTTATTATAAAGTAACAAAAAATATTGACCGCAATTTTACTTTATGTTCTATAAAGTAAATCAGAAAACAAGAGTATCTTAGCTTTACAAATAATTTGGTGTGTGTTTGTTTCTTGGTGATAGTGGGATTGAGCCTAAGACCTCAGCACTCTGCTACATCCCTAGCCCTTTTAAAAAGTTTTATTTTGAGACAGGGTTTCACAAAATCACTAAGTTGTCCAGGTTGAGCTCAAATTCATGATCCTCCTGCCTTGGTCTCCCAGAGCACCGGAATTACAGCCATGTGCCAAAGTCTGTCTTCTAACTTTTTTTTAAGGTACAACATTTCTAGTTAACCACTGTTGGTTTTCTGTATATATTATTTAAAACCAATAAAAATATTTTTTGTGTGTACATTCATGCTCTTGAATTAACGTTTCTTACCAATTGAAACCTAAATTGTCTAAACAGCAAAGATTGGGTACACATACTGTATTTTATATTCTTAAAAATTGAGATTGTTAAATTTTCAAGTAGTGTTTCTGAGAAGCAGTAACACATTAGGCCATAATTCACTAGCATAGCGGACATATTTTCTATGTGGCCAAAGCACCTGTTTAGCATTTCTTTCAAGAATCTTGTAAGGCAAATTAATGGCTACTTAATTAAGTCTTTGTATACTTCTGCACTTCTTTTCACTTATTATACTTTGTCTGCTTTTATTTCCAGGGAACAAGATGAAGTATTTCTTGGTAGTATAAGTTTTAAACATTTGTTGAAAGATATTTAAAGATTCCTACTAATCTTGAAAACTCCCTAAGAAAATACATTTAACTTATTTTATTTAAAAATACAGTAATGGACTATTTTCATGACTATTTCCAACTTAGTATTTTAAAAAATACGTGAACAAAGAAAAGTTTATCCACTAATCATGTAGAGCAGTGATTTTCTTAAATTCTATTCCTGTAAGTTAGGATAACAATGTTTAACAAACTGTACTTTATCTAAGTTTAAAGTAAATTATGTAGTTTCACCATAAAAGAGGGATGAGATGAGAAAGGTGGAGAAAGAAGCAGCAAAGTAGGATTCTGGTCATGAGCTTTCGGAGGAATTGTGTTCCTGCTCTGGCTGTCGGCTACTACTAGCTACACACTTACGGAGCAAAATAAGCATCTGTAAAACGAATTAGACCGCAGGCTGAAATGCAGACAAAAGGCAGGAAAACAAGGTGGCATGCACCATGGTAATACCTGCCCGCTTTCCTGGGGCGCTCCTGAGGCCTGAACAAGAGATGAAAAACGCAGCTAACACAACAGCATCAGTGCTAGTACTTTCTATGCCCACCACTGTAAGTCAAATTCGATTTCAGGCCACCACTTGTAATAAGGTGACTGTATTTATTAAGTAGGTACTACAAAAAATGAGATGGAAATAGTTAAATCATTCTTGAAAATAATCATTCGCTTGTGTATGTAAAGGACAACACAAACAGGAAAGAACAGGCCACTTCATTGTCGTTCACAATGGTTTTGTACCTAATTAAAAAACTAATGCTCTGTGCTAATCTATTTTTAGTTTTAACGAAGGCTTATTTTAGTACTTTTATGACTAATAGGAAGAGTTTCAAAAGCAATCCGTTGCAGTAAAATTTCGATCATCATATAAAATTAAATTGCCAGGAGCAAGTCATTAATGAAATTTAGGATTTTATAATTACTATAAACTATTTTTAACGGCTGGGAAAAAGTACAATTAAATCTACAGCTGTGATTTCACTTATTTAAAAATAAGTCTTCTTTATATTTTTTTCCAGACATAAGGCTTTTTCTAAGTCATGTTGGCAAATAATTCTTTTCATGTCTAAATAAATTCTAAACCAGTTCATCTGTTAAATCAATATAAGGAAGTGCTTTTGTATTTTTCTGGCTTTAGTGCAATTTTTAAAAAAGCTGTTAAATGCAGTTAAGAATTCAGTTTTAAAATACAGCTATTCCCAAAATTTAAAAAAATATCTCAACTGAATGTTGGGGAAATTAATGTACTATCATATAGTATTTTTGATCTAAACATTAATTTAAGTCTGTTCAGGTATCTACTCTGACGTTACTGACAATGCTAAAAGAAACACTGATCCCTCTACAAAATTCTACAGAAAAATAAAGAAAGGAAATAAAGGATGCAGAAAACGAAGAACTTACTTTGAAAGTGAATGTTACATAACGGTGTGTTACGGTTGATACATTGTGTCAACTTGGGGAATCTAGAGGCTTAGCTGAGTGACTCAGGAGGAAGCTGAGGTGCTTCCTTTGTAAACATCCTGAGCCTGTGGAAGAGGAGGGCATGGAGATTGTGTGAGAGGTTCAGGACTCCTGGGTGGGGGTAGGTTGTTTACAATGTAGGGGAGAAAAGGAGGCTGCTTGCAGCCATTCTTCCCTTTTGCTCTGGTTGTTTTTGCTGTGCTCTGCTGCCCTGAATAGTTTGCCCTCTGCCATGTGCCACTCTGCCTCTGAACCAGCCAAGTATGGACTGAAACCTCCACAAACTGTAAGCTAAACAAACCTTTCCTTCTTTCATTTTGAGCTTGGGTATTTTGTCTCAGCAATGAGGAAAAAGTAACCAAGACAGGGTGCTTCAAATTTTCAGGGAAATGACAGGAAAAAGGAAGAGTAGAAGTAAATTAAGGAATAAAATAAAAAGGATGTTGGTATAGTTAGGGGGTGGCAAACTTAAGAAAAATACTTGTATAGAACCAATAAAAGCCTTACAAACAGCAAGGAGCAGAAAGAGAATTTGAGACAAATAAGCTGCTGATGTGGTAGTATACTTAAAAAAAAGTCACAATACAGAGAGAAGATACCTAAAAAGAAACTTGACTGGAGAAAAAACTGATAAGAATTACAGATACCTGAGAGCTATCAGGAATAACTGGCATTCCTCAGGTAAGGAAAAATTTTAAAAATCCGAGTTCTAAGACAAGGTCTTGGTATGCAGTCCAGGTTAGCTTCCAATGTCAACACTTCTGCCTCAGCCTCCTAAGTGCTGAGATGTGCACCCAACACCTGGCTTAAAAAGAACTTTCTTGAAATAGAGGAAAGACTTAATTGCAGGTTAAAAAAAAATAAGACCACTGTGTTTCAGGGGAAAAAATCTGTAGAAAATTAATTTGTATACAAGATATACTCTATTCTGTTGTAATGACTAATCTGAACCATAAAAGCTTCTGCTCTAACAAGCAGTCAGGCAGAAGAAGCAAGTCACCTACAAGAGGAAACATACCAGGCAGGCCCTACAGTTCTCTACAGCACTATTCAAGGCAGAAAATGTGTGCAGATTTTCTGCCATAAAAGAAGAATATGTGACACAATCATCCTATACCTATTTAAATGCCATTCTTAGTCAAAGGCAACAGAAAACACATTTATAATGCTCTTGTAGAAAGAGTACTTATTTTGTGTCCAGTATGTGCCTATTTTGCCCTTGATGCTGAAATACGGCAATGAGGACAGATTGCTATTCTTACAGATCTTACCTTCTAGGAGAGAAAGACAAATATATTTAAGAAAAGTAACAAGCAGTCACTCCCTACATGAAGAACGAAAGTAACAAGGGCTTGCCTGACTATCCCAAATTATCCTCTTTGCAGACGTGTTATCTTAGCTGGGTCTGAACAACCAGAGGCTTTCTGAATAAAGACGAAAATAGTACCTTGGGCAGAACAGGACTACTTTAGCAGGTCATGCAGGGTTTTACGAGCAAGGCTGCAAGTCTGCATAGGATTCCAAGTGGAGGCAGAAGCCTAAAGCAAATTCTAAGTAGAAGGAAACTTTGTACTTATGTTTTAAATGTTCACTACAGTGGCTGCGTAGGAACCAGACAGCGGGAAAGGGGGAAGTGTGGAGGAGGCCGGGAAATCAGGCATCAAGTGATGGCAAGAGGTGGGCTGAGGTGCGCTTCAGAGGCAGAGCTGAGGAATCTGCTGACAGACTGGTTCTGGAGTACAGGTGAAGAAGAGCAGGCAAGATGAATGCTCAGACTTGGGGCCTGGTTAACTGCCCATCACAATGGGGAGGCTGAGGGGAAAACGGGTTTAGGAAGAACAACTAAGCTGTGGAATCAACTTGTATCATTTCTAATACAGAAAAATCTTTTATGATACGGTTTGTCATATTGATAGCTTATACGAAACATAAAGAAGTCAAAATGGCAAGGACAGGACATAAAAAATCAATATTGGGCACTATTCTATTTAAACAGAAAGCTAAGTCTAAACAAATTAGTCACTATGTTTGGATACAGTTCTCAGAAGATACACAAATTAGTCGGTACTCATACCCCATAGAAAGTTGCGACTAAAATCCCAAAATAAACCAATGACTTAAAACTGGAGGGGTGAATAGGCAGGAAGATTGTAAATGTGAAAATACACCTTTGACCTAGGAAGTCAACTGAGCGCGATTTCACTTCTTAAGCTAAGAGGTAATGAAATCCCACAAATTTGAAGGATGTTATTTAAAGTCTTACAAGCTGCCCTTTGATGAAATCGTAGATGGAGCTGCTGCATGGTGACACACGAGTATAATACCAGCATTTGGGGAGACTGAGGCAGGTGGGTTTGAAGCTCTTGCCCACTCTGGGTAACTTGGCAAGGCCCTGTATCAAAATCTAGAAAGGGCTGATGACATAGCTGAGTGAAAAGGCCCCAAGGGTTCAATCCTTAGGAAACCTCCCCTCCCCCTAAAAAAGCTAGCCATGGTGGTACGCGCTGATGTGATACTCCCAGCATTCTGGGACGCTGCTGGAGGAGGATCCTGAGTTTAACTTAGTGAATCAGTGAGACCTTGTCTCAAAAACAAAAAAATAAAAAATGGGGCTGGGAATGTAACTCAGTGGTAGAGCACCCCGGAATTAAATCCCCAATACCGCAGACATACACACAAAAGAAAAGCAAACCAGAAACGAAACTCCTACAGACTGTGTGTCGTTGAAATTATCAGTAGCAAAAAGAAAAGAAACCCTTAGTCATAATTTTTTTTAAAGCTTCTAGGAGGAAACTAGAGATATAGCTCAGCGGTGGAACATAATAAATGTAAAGTCAGAGATCTCTCTAAATAATAACATAGTGATAGACTCTTAAAAGAGGAAAGATTCAGACTGGGTTCAGAAAACTCGAGTGTAATTTTTTACAAATGAAATGCCTACAAGACTGATGATCTAAAAAGAACTAAAGTACACAACTTACAAAAGAACACAGTGTCGTGAGATAGCACGAATGTAAGAGAGACACTCAAGTCTTCAGTCGGTAAGAATGCTTATTGGATCAAATCCCTGTGAATGTACAACGTTCTCAGTCATAAATCATTTCCCAAAACCTTCAAACGTATTTCGTGTAAGTATGTAATATAAAAACTGGATGCCAATTATTTGTGTGTAGAATGCTACAGGCCAACGTGATAAAAGGAGATATAAAGTGGGGGGGGGGCAAAATGATAGGCCCAGATATACCAGGTCTCTCCATTGGCACACATTATATAAATTTTTAAAAAAGAAAGCAGGGTTGGCAGTATTGGAGCTTCACCAGTCACACTAAGGGTAGAAAGCAATCAAAGGGCACTAACGGGAGCAACGTTTAAGGATGAAGGGTACAAGCAGCAATGAGAACGACAGGAACGACTGACCAGCATGATCCACTGACACATTTATCTCTTAATTCAATCTCCTCTGCTGGACTTCTGACAAGGTCTTTAGCTCTGTTGTTCTTTTCTGCATTCCTACCCTCTAGAATAGAGCCTGCATATATTACGCATTCAATAACTGCTTGTTAATTAATGAATAAGTGAAGATACAATTATGGACCCCGGGAGTTGATTCAGGACATTATTTAACTATCGGAACCACTATCTTAAAATTTAAAAATCTGGAGCCAAAATTATCATTACATAGAATATGACTGTATAGTTATAAAAAAAATTTAAAATATGTGAAAACTCTGAAAAAGTATGAATTCTTTAAGACTGTCAGAGACAAAACATATCTAACAAAATCAGTAATTTATATAAACATCAACAGTAACACATTTTGAAATTTTATGTAATTAACAAAGGCTCAAAAATGAGGAAGCTGGACTTGGTATATGCCTACAGTTCCAACTACTTAGGAGACTGAGGCAGGAGGACTGCTGAAGGCCAGAGTTTGAGGCCAACCCAGGCAACAGAACAAGATCCTATCTCAAAACAAAAACAAAACTCTAAATTAATCTTGTGGGTATCTTCCCCCACTTCATAAAAATGATTTAGTATTCTACTGAAAAAATAGAACAAAAAGCATCTAACAAATAAGGCAATGAGGATTATAATATGTAATGAAAAGTTCAAACCCGTGAATAAAAGATTTCATAGTAATGGCTTAGGGAAACTGCAGCCAAAGACCTCTATTACCCCATATGACAAAATCATTCCTGATGGAGCAAATATTTAAACTCTGAAAGAAAACAGTTGGGAGAGATTACAGTTAAATTTTTTTATAACTCTCTAATAGAAAGGTTTAAGTATGGGAAAGACAGAGAAAAAAAGGCAACTTTGAGAGAAAAGTAATACTTCCACATGGATAAGAAAAGTATCCTAAGCACAGTGTGAAGACAGAAAACTGGGAAAAAATTAAAACCCGAGGAGTTGCTAGTGTCAATGTGCTAGCAACATCAATAATTAAAAGATGACCCTACAGAAGGGAAGCAAAGCATAAAAGAGGCAATCACAGAAAGTGAAAGTGGCTAAATACAGTACTAAGATCACATCACCAGCATTTACTGAACATCTGTGTTTTCTTTTTGAAGGGAGGATTTTATATATTACTCCATCCCATCTTTGTATCTAAGTGGCCCTTAATATAAAATCAGAAGCTTTTGCAAAACAAGTGAGCCTGGCATGTTAGCACACACCCGTAATCCCAGCATTCTGGAGGCTGAGGCAGGAGGATGGCTACAAGTTTGAGGATATTGTGCTACAGAGTGAGGAGTTCAAGGCCAGCCTAGGCTACACAGCAAAGCTCTGTCTCAAAAAACCAAAAAGTGAGAAGTTCTAGCCTTTTACAGGGTCTTAAATGTAAAACACCAGCATTTAATCCTTTTATATGTTAATAACAGCATATGCATGACATAGTTTTCTCTTTTCATTGCATTGTCTTCCTCTATTAATTCAAATATTTGGCTTATTAAGAAATCAGACTCAGGATTTTAAAAATATAGTCAGTAATTCATAATATGAATTATAATTATTTATATGTTCAAGTCAAATACATAAAAAAGTCTTGTAACAAGCCCAGTGACTCAGTGTGGACAGAAAAGGGATACCTATCTTTGTTTCCTGTGGACTATACCCATTCCTTGAACAGAACTTGAATATTTACTCAAGTAACTCTTCTAGGAGAGGCAAATGTTCATACAGTTCTCTTGTATTTCCTTCTTTTGTGCCAGCGACATTCTGTAATGCATTCTCTATTTATCAAGCATACTTAATATAAGGACTCTAAAGTGGTATTACAATAATTTCAAATATTATGTGGCATGTCAAAGTCTAAATTTTTGAAGTATTTTAGCATATGCTACCTTGGTAATATCATCTCTCTGATGAATTATGCATAAAATGTTCCAAAGATTGTATTTGAAATAAAAAAAAAATGTAACTGCTCAAATTAAGAAACTGGCATAATTATGGTCACACATTACATGCATCAGTTTATAAACCTGCAAACAAACAGATCACCAAATAGTCACGTACCTGGCCAAAAATTACTACTGATTGCATTAGAATGTTCTAGGATACCAAAATCAGAAAATTGATTAGGTTTTATATAGTTTTGTTTTTAAAATGAATTGGTATGCTTTAAAATAGTCTCCTAATATACTTAAGTTCTAATAATACAAGCATTAAGCTAAGATCAGAACTACCAAAACTAAATCAACTAGTCAGGGAACAAATGACAGAATATCATTATCCTGAATGTTATGTGACTATCCCCCAAAAAACACTGAATACTTTCCTAATCAACTTTTCATAATAGCTAAAACTAAAATTAAAACATTATAATTGTAAGCACAATCGTCGGCTCATATATCTTCCTATTTTTCACATGCACATTTAAAATTTTATTTAGCAAGACTGTCACATCAAACTCGCCTTTAATCACCTTGAGTGGAATTTAGGGTACCACGGTGCAGACACCCTAGCAACTCGCCAGAAGGTACAAAGACTCCTCCTGGGAAGGAGGAGAAGGCAGGTGGAACATGTCCTGAGTCCCGTATTTATGAACTGCACAAGCAAACTGCTCCAAAATTATCTTAAGGGTTTTAATACATACCAGGCTCCAACTTGATAATTTTTACTGCAGCTAACTCTCCTGTGTGTACATTTCTGGCCTACAAGTAAAAATGAAAACAAAAATTTAGAATAGTTGGTTAGTTACATAAACACTACTTGTCAGTGCTGCTTATCAATCATGCTTCTAATAAAACTGAAAACCAAAATCTTTCTTCCCCATCAAATTAGTACATTCATTTTCAATAAAGGAAAATATAGGAAAGACCTAAAATATTTTTATATCTTAGTTCTACCACTAAAAATAGTTACTTCTCAGAATTTTGGTATATTGTCTACAAGTCTTTACATTTGGGTTAATTTTTTCAACAATTAAAAAGCTACTGTTAAAAGAAGTAAGTTCTGGTGTTACACTCTACAGTAGAGTGGTTATAGGTAACTGTGTATTTTAAAAAAGCCACAAAGATCTTGAAATGTTACCATTGCCAAGAAATAAAGTCTGAAGAGATACACCTGTTTACCTTGATTGGAACATTATATAGTGTATACATTTATCAAAGCATCATATGGACCTCAAAAATATGTATAATTTCTATTTTTTAATATAAAAATAAATGACTTTTCCATAAAGTGCCAAAATAAAAAAACATCACAGTTTTTATTTATAATATAAACATAATTGTATAGCACTCAAGCAAAAAAAGAAAACCAAACAAATCATCTGCACTTATTTTTTATTTTTATTTTCTGAACTTTTTTTTGGTACAGGGAATTGAACTCAGGACCTTATGCTTGCCAGGCTGGCGCTTATGCCACTGAGCTATATCCCTGGCCTAAATCTACATTTAACTACCAGGAAAGAAAATTAACTTCTTTTTCTTTTTCAAGACAGATTCTTGTATGTAGTTCAGGCTGGCCTTGAACTATTCTCTTAGCTCAGCCTGGAGATTTCATTCAGTGGATTAAAAAATCTGCTGGAAGACAAATTCCATAATAATGACAGCACTTATGTTTGCAATTCATTATGGTTTGTAGGATACTTCATATACTTTATGTAATTCAGTTTATTTAAACACAAAAAGATTCATCTCAGTCAAGTTAAATGATTTGCCCAAGGTCATCCAACCAACAGGGGCAAGAGTCAGATTTAGAATGCAAAAACTGTATTATGATAAAATTTTATTGCTCATTTTCATAATTTGAGTGTCCTCATTTCCTGCCACTTACTATGATGCTTTTTGATGTAACAGAATATAAACTATTATACCTGTAAATCTTAAAGCAGTAAGAGTTGATTCACCCCAAGGAAAAATAGTATTATTTTAAATATTCAACAATATTATTTTAACAGTTACTTTAAAAAGTCAGCAGCTTTCCAATATGATAGGATAATATCAAATAACAATGCTAAATAAATTCTTCTTTCAACAGTTTTATACCTTAATCCAGTAAACACAGCTATTTCTACATCCAGGCATCAGTACATTTTTTAGCTTTCCCTCTTTCTCCACCCCAAATTCACTGAAATTCTACAACATAAAAAATCTATGGACATAAAAAAGTTTATATATAGGGAAGAAAGATGTAAGTGTAAGCACCTTGGACAACATAAGGCAGTAATGGGGAATCTTTTAGGGCTTTCAATGATACAGTCTGCTGTGACACCATGGTATAGGTTCCTCCCACTGGTATAATTCTCTCACACACACCCCCCCCATCACACTCACTCGAAGTGACAGTCAAACCATTCAAAGTTAGGAGCACAATGCTTAACTCAAACGCGTGATTAATGCTAACACAGAGTATCTTCAGCCTATTTATAACTCCATTTTCTGAGCAAAACCAGCAGTAAGGCAATGTAATCTGCCAGTCACTGCAAACCAAAGAAAATGAGCACATACTTCCAAGTAGAGATTATTAAACAAGTGCCAACCACATAGTAAGATCTAATATGCGTCTCTTGAGATCGTGGACAAATTTCTGGTTTTAGTCACATTAATCAGAATCATAGATTGGGTCTACAATCTCAAGCAGTCTTCATTCTGGAACATTCTCCCTCTCCTCCCTCCATCCCTTTGCCCTTCGGCCTTCTAGATTTCACCTCTTCAAGGAAGTCTTGCCCGGGATCTCCAGGCTGAAGTAAGCATACTGTCTTCTTTGCTGAAGGCACGATCCTGTGAGAAATTCTGTGTTACTTGGTAGATGCACCACATATTTGTTGAACAAAGACTGAAGGAAGGCTATAGTTTACATCCTCTAAAATTAGCAAATGCTATAAAACTGTACACTACTATAAATGATCTTACTTCTGTCACATATTACTCTTGATAGTGTGAGTTAAAGCACTTTAGAGGAAGACAATTATAAAAAATTACAAGACTATAAATTAAAATTAAATCAATATTATGACAGTGCCCCTCTCTTCTAATCTCACCTCCCTGAGGTAAGCACCTCAGGGAGTACTTATAGTACTTCCTTCTTTCCTTTAGGTTGACTCTTACGAGCATATATGTATAAAACAAAACACTCACAGTATGTCAGTCTCTAACAAGGGTTAAAAAATATGGTCCAGCAATCCTCGTTTTGGCCATGCACCCAATTACTTTCAAAACTTATGTCTACACAATAACCTGCACACAAATGTTTATAGTTTGTCTTTATGTATAAATGCCCCAAAATGGAAGTAATCCTGATATCCTTCAATCGGTAAACAAACTGTGGTACACTTGTAGAACAGAATATTACCCAGTAATAAACAGAAATGACCCATCATGCCATGAAAAGACACAAAGGAATGTTGTAGGCAAAGTGAAAGAAGACAATCTGAAAAGGCAAACTACTGAGTCCATCTCTGTGACAATCTGGAAAAGGTAAAACTCTAGAGCCAGCACACAAGGCACTGGCTGCTGGGGTGAGGAAAATGGGGATGAGGGGAGACAGTGGGACGCACAGGATATTCAGGGCGTGAATATGCTGTATGGGCCTGTGACGGCAGACACACATCACTGTGTACTTGTCAAAGCTACAGAGTGTAAAACACAAAGAGTAAACGTTAGTGTAAACTGCAAACTATATACAGATCGATTTTGGTTCAATAACTGTAACAGGTGTGCCACACTAATGAAAGGTGCTAATGAAGGGGAAACTGGGTATCGCTGGAGGCCGGATAAGTGTAAATCTAGATAGTATATATTTTTTTAAATCTAAAACTGTACTAGAAATTGTCTATTAATTTTTTTTAAAATGACAAAGTTATTTTAAAAGAATATATACATTTTCAGGCACATTTTGGAGCAACAGTTAGCATTAGACTAAAAATAAATATACTGTACTTGAACTTAATAGAATCAAAATGAAGACATAAGGGCTAAGGTCAGATTGGTGTTTTTCAAAGGAGCTTAAAAAAAATCAGATTAGAGGACTTCCACGACAACCATAGAGCCACATAAAGGCAGTGTTTTATGCAAAATCCAAAATATTCGTATGTCACAGAAATAAAAAGTATATAAGCACACAACTTGCACTGATAGAATACATATTTAAATGTCAGTCTACATTTTGAAGACATTTCTGTTCTCTTCAAATGAAGAACCGATCGGGAAATGTTTGTACTCTGTAATTTTCCAGCTGGATTTTTAAAACAGAAAGCAGTACCAGGCTCTTTTCTAATGAAAGGCAAAGAGGCTTTCAGGAAAAAAGATCTTCCAAACAGAGACTTTACAGATTCAATTCAATTCAATTCAATTCAAGAGATCGTTCAGAAACTTAACTATAAAATTTCATAATATTAAAAAGGAAATTTGGATTTTGAATACTGATTTTTGAAATCTAAAGTTTGTCTCCAACAAGTTAAATTTTACACAGTAACTGTAAGTCTTTTTGTTTTGGACTTTAACATACCAAAACCTAAGTATCCTGCATTATGTTTACAAAAGAAATTAACTGAAGTAACATAGCACCCTACAAAAAGGATCTAATCATAGATAAAAATTATTAGGTACAAAAAAGTAAATTCATAATAAAAGGGATCATTATTGCTATAAAATCTATAAAAGAACTTTCCCAGTTAAAATTCTTCACCAACATATTTCTTTCAATCTTGTATTTCATATTTTCAAATGAGTTTACTGCTATATTTTAACTTACTCTCATGTCTTCAATAGTTACCCATAGATTTCTATATGCACCAATAAAAGTCTGAAGATGCCAATCTTTCTAGTTAAGCCAGTTCTAGTCCAATAATGTCGTCCAGCTATCAATCTTATAAACTCTGAACTTTTCTACTTGCTATAAAATTTTTAATGAAACTAAAAAAATTTATTAAAGAAGTCTAAACATTTTACCTGTAAACTGGAAGATATAAATAAATGTATACTGTATCATACCAGCCATTAATTTGGAAGAGATTTTTTTTAAGTGGGACAAAAACACTGAAGTGGTTAGTAAGATCAGTAACGATTTTAGATGACTATGTAAAAATCTCTGGCAGCCGCAACGGTCACCGTGAAGATAAACAAGAACTCTTATAGACTGTTCTTCAAATTAGGCCCCTCATCCTACCCTTAGTTCACTCTCTTCCTGCATATTTTTAGGGCTACAAAATTTTTTAATGTGCGTGTGGGGGGTAAAGGATGCCTATAATCCCAGCTACAGTATTCAGAAGGCTGCATGGTGATGCATGTCTACAACCCCTGGTATTCAGAAGGCTGAGAGCAGAATTGAGTTCAAGGTCCGCTTGGGTAACAGTGAGGTCCTCCATCAATTAAACAAATAAATAAAAAAACTTTTCATGAAACCAAACAGGGGCTTCCATTTTAACTGTACTCCCTTCCTCCAGAAACATTCTTATCGTAAGAACAGAAACTCCAGAGGTCTCAGTACTTAACAGGCTATCTCTAATGGGCATACTCAGAAATATGCATGCCAGATTAACACAAACTACAAAAGTAAAACACAGCATCTAAAGTTATGAAATATACAAAGTTAGTCAATTATGTTATAGGCTATAAAACTTCTGTGCCCAACTCTTATGAAACGTTATTTTTAACTGGGTCATTCATCCAAGAAACAGTGCTATGTGCCAGGCACTACTATTGATATGAGGGATGTAATGAAACAGAAGCAGTTCCTGTCTTTGGGAACTTTAATGAGCTGGACAGAGAAGGGGGAGGGAAAGAGAGAGGAGGGGAGGGGAGAGGGGGAGAGGAGGAGGTAGGGGGGAGAGTGGGAGTTGGGAGGGAAGGAAGAAGGGAGGGAGGGAGAAGGGAAAAAAGGGAGAGGGAAGGAGGGGAGAAAGTGAATAGTAAATAGGCCACCGTGTAAGAACTGCTTTCAGTGCTGATACAACACAGGAGAATGCTGAGCCAGTCAAAGTGGATTGGAAAAAAAGTTTCCAGGAAAAAGTACATCAAACATAAGACCTACTGAAAGGCTTACCTGGGAGGAGTAAGGACATAGGGTAAAAGACTATAGATGGTAGAATTCCAGGCAACACAAGAGAAAGCATGGACAGTTCTAAGAAGTAAAATGGTCTTGTGTTAAGGGAATGTGAGACTGGAGAGGGGATGGGTTAGAGACACTCCTCTGCGGGTCAGGACAGACTGCGCCACTCCCTGTCTTATACTAACCATTTCTTGATACCCTACCTTGTTCTTTCAAGACCTTACACCCCCTGGCTCACATGGGCATCCTTCTTGGTGAAATCAACATTCACATCTACTCTCTAACTTCTCATCTGGTCTATCAGAATCTTGACTTCCAACACTAGTTGCTGACCATTACCTCCTACCCCTTTCAGCTGTCTGATCCTAGTGCTCCCAATCCAGTGATTCGTCTACCACATCAACCACGTTCCTTACTTTTTGTGGAAGAAGTTATTTCCAACCTGACTCTACAGAGCTTTGCAAGACTGGACATGTGCTCCATCTCCCATGGCAGGAGACTGCACTTCAGGTTTTCTCCCACAACCAAGCAGACAAATTCAGAGCCAGAAGCCAAAACTGTCCATTTGCTTTATACCTCAGGTCACATTGAAGCCTTTTGTTCAATCTGTTAGGACATTGGTTTGCCTCTAAAAAAAAAAAACCCTTGCACAACTCTTTCATAATACTGACTGTACTACAAGGAGATTTCCTTCCAGATTACTTAAATTGAGTCAATTTAGTTGGAGGTCTTAAAGATTAAGGAAAAGAAGAACAGGGCTTGAGTTTTAGAGTGAACTTTCAATCACTGCTGACAGTTCCAACATTTTTGGAAACTAAGTCATCATAATTCACCAAAATTTTAAAGTAACTTGGAAAATTTAATTATAGAAGTTTATTCAAAGAAATAAGGATGTATGTAAAGAATTTGTTCAAGAATACTGACCACAGCATTCTTTATAAGAGGGGCCTGTATAATGGATTAAAACTGTGAAACTATATAATGAACTAATGTACAAATATTATATTTGCTGACAGGAAAAGTTATGATAATTGTTAAATGGCAAATTATCAAATATAATTCTATATAACTCATGATTTGGTTTTTATTATTCATGTTTTTATATTCATGTCCTTAATATGAAATTTTTAGTCTAGAAAAATTATATGAAAAACAAATACTGATCAGAGAGGGATATACACACACATATATTTAGCTTTGGTAATGAAATAATGTTCCAATTATTTTTATATATAGTCTTCTAAAAAGAATACATACACTTAAAGAAAGGCTATCTGTACTAAGACAAAGAAGGAAGAGGCAAACATTAAGAAAGTGAATCCCACCTAGGAACCTATGCTACGGCAGAAAAAATAATAGGAAATTATTTCTAGAAAAGTAACAGGTAAGGGCCCCAGGTACCTCTACCACATTTTATAATTGAGAGCTACAAAGCCCAAAATGTAATAGTTGTCAGTAGTTCGTTAAAAGTTATACCTTTTAAAATACATTATGTCATGCTCGTATCGATGAGAGCAGGAATGAAAGGTGTGGGTAGGGATACAGCACCTAAATATAGGCATACGTGTTTGTGAGAAGTAACACATCAGTTCACAAGATAAGGCTAGAAGTCACAATGCTGCTCTGGCAGTGCTGTTTTCCTTAAATTAGAGGCAAACAAAAGTAGCTAGTGCTACACAAAGCAAGTTATTCTGTCTGCCTGAAATAATTAGCATTTCTGTTTAATTCTTAACAGTACTGCTGAGCCTCATCTAGCACTCAACTTAATCTAAGTAACAATAACCGTTAAGTCCAAAGTCCCAACACAATGAGGGAAGGAAAGGCACAGCAGGAAAGGTGTACAGCATCCAAGGGGACAACCCATTCCCACATCCCCGCATCCCCAGTTTCTACTTTTAGCTGCTTGACTTGTAGGGCGGCCAACAAGCAAAGTCATCTCAATAGTAAAAACAAATCAAAATCAAGGCTGGGCTCAGACTAGAAAACATGAAAAGACTAGGGAATAACCAGTGTCTCCAAAAATTGGTGCTGAGACCTGATGTTTATGTGTATCTTCAAATTACTCCTTGAAACCCCTGCGCTCTCAGCAGAGGGAGGAAGCTGACCGTAACTTACACAGTGCTTGCAAAGTGTTAGACACTGTGCTAATGACCGTGTACTTAAGTGTGAAGTAGTAAACTTAAAGCAGCTGCAAGGCAGCTTGGGATAATGGAAAAAAGCAGAAATTGTGAAGCTAGATCTGGATTCAAGTCCTCATACTACTGCCTATTAATAGTAAGATCCAGGGTAACAGTTTCTTCCCGGGTAAAACAGCAATAACACATCTGTTCCACTGACCTCAGAGAATTATTGTGAGAAACAAATAATATACTGATTATGAGAGGGTTATGCAAACATTAGTCACTCTTGGTCATTTTAATCTGATTTTATTTTTATAAAAATGTTGGAAGGTAGGAGCTGGTATGACTCACGGATCCAAATACCTGTAAGAGAGACCTCGCTACCAGCTGGGCTTCCCACATCCCCAAATCTCAGTGGAAGATTGTAATATTTAACAAAGAACAGATTAGGCCTAAATTCACCTTGCCCTTTCCAGAGATTCATCTACCCTTTCTCCCTCAGCTAGTATTACACAAAACTGGAAAGCAATAGCCTTCTAATAACGCTCTATAACATGTACAACTGGTAAGGGCAACTATTGGACTCTGGCTGAAGAGTCTAATGCAGCCAAGTTCTTGCTCCAATTTACCTAATCTTGGACTAAATTCTCAAAGTGACAATGAATCCCTGAAAACACAAGTACCACTTCTAATACGTCTCATTTTTCTCTACCTGTGTTTCTGATCTAAAAACCACAAATTAAAGTTTAGAAGTGAAGCTTTTTAAATTTTAAAAGCAAGATTGGAAAAAGAAATCAGTCAGTCTGCATTCTATCCCATTTACCTTTGTGAAAAACACTAGAAATGATCAGCAAAGTAAAAATGCTGAACTTTGGTGAGAAAATTAGAATAACAGATGTACTCTGAGTACAATGCTGTAGCTGTGTCCAGTCAGTTCTGTAACTAGAATTTGTACACCTGTACTAGTAATGCCACTATTTCATGTCTACCTTTCTTAAGTTGAAAACACCTTAGAAAAATTTCTTTTGTAATTTCCTGTAAAAGTGGAAAGGAGTTTTAAAATGATTTACTCCCAGCTATGGTTCAGAGCTTTACATCCACCATCAGAACCATGTTTCTGTAGCCAATCACAAAATAAGCCTCCTCCTCAACTGTAGAAAAGACCACAGAAGTAAGACTTTAACCAGATGACTCATATAGTAGTAAACAGCCACAGCAGTAACACTTCACTCCAATAAGACATGTTTTAGTTTTTGTATTAACCTTATACGATCTTTTAACCTTTCTATAAATAACTTTGAAAGGTTATTAACTTTTGGCTTAATAATGTAATTTATAATAAGACACTTAGGAACAATCTCTACTACTTATTTTCTGATGTTCACCTAACTGTCAAGTTATTCCCTCTCTATCGTTCCAGTAAAAAAAACCAGTAGTCCCTTGTAACGTTAAGGCTATCCAGGACACACAGTTTAACTGGAAAAAACAAGGAAGTACATGACGTTTTCATATTAAATGTCAGAGAAATAAGAAAATATCATATAGCACTTCCATTTTTTAAAATCAACTTTAGATTCTGGGCCATTAGGCAACCTGACAAACTTTAGTAGGATTTAAAGATTAGAGAGTATTAGTAGACAAAGAGTATAAACAAAAATATATCCTCTGCTTACAAAATCATGTTTTAAAAAGTGACATAAACCACAATAGGATGTAAACCACATCCAACCACTGAATCTTACTTCAATTAAAAGTCACAAGGACCTGTGATAATGATCCCTGACACCTGCCCCTAAACTTATACTTTAGCTGTTAAGGCCGATTCAGGTGACTCAGTAAGACAGAAACTTGGCTACTTCCTACCCTCCTTCGGGTCTCTGCTCAAATCCAACCTTCTCAATGAGGCTTCTTATCCTGACCATTCTTATTAATTCCCCAAACTGCCTCCTCTACTTCACCAGGTACTTCGAATCCCCCTTAGCTTGTTTAACATTTTCTTTCATCTTTCTCACCTACTACAGACTTATTTACTGTGTTTCTTAGTTCATTAACATGCCTGTTCCACGATGACAGGAAATCTGGCCGCTTGGTTTACTTAATGTATCTCAATATATAGAGACAGATGGTGTCTATCTCCACACGTATCTGCTGCCTTTTAGGTACTCTTTTACATTCTGTCATCCCAGTTCTTCCTTACTGCTCCCCATTCATCAAGGTACCTTACCTTGACCATGCTCCAAGAGGCATAACTGAGGCTCAGTGAATAAGGATCTACCTCAGACAAGAAGGGAGGTTTTATTTTCATCCCTTACCATAGTCCTTCACGATTTAACCTTAAATTTTTGCCCTCTACTTTCTTTCTAAATTCCTAATCTTCCCAAACTCCTTTTCTTTTTTTCTTTTTGGAATTCTTTCTCTAAACTCAGTACTTGTCTTGGTCACCCTGGATGAAAACTCAACACAGTGATCACTCAGTGTCAATGAAAGGAAGAAAACAGAAACAGGAAGAAACATGCCTGCCTCACTTCTTTTTCCTGGCGTAGCTAAGCTACTTTAAGGAGCAGAATACAATCCCTCTACTTCTTCACTTACCAGGCACACCTCAACTCTCAACGAACACCCCTTCCCTTTTGTTTGTCTTTTTGAGACAGAGTCTCACTATGCAGTTCAGGCTGGCCTTGAGCTCACTTTGTAGTCCAGGTTGGTCTTGAACTTGCAATGATCCTCCTGCCTCAGCCTCCTGAGTGCTGGGATTACAGGTGTGCGCCACTGTGCCTGGCCTCACTGAATCCTTCTGACTCCCTACTTGCATGACCCACTATATTGTTTACTCCTTCAAAACATTTACTGAGCACATACTGTGTGCTAGGTGCTATGCTAGACTAGCTGACTCCATGGTAAATTTAAGGTTCCTGTTTTCATTTAGTTCAAATTTAGCAGTAAGACCAACACGCAAAGATGAGTATAAGAAACATACAAACAGCTATGAAAATATAAAGCAAATCAATATGACCTTCTTTAAACAGAAGCAGTATGAGGAGATGGAAGTAGAAGAAGTGGTGCATGGAAAAAGAAACTGTATTTGTGAAAAACCAAAGGACAGAGAATGCAGCACAAACCAAGAACCGCAAGTGTTGTGGCTAGAGTTTGGAAATTGGCAAGACCTTAAAAAATATCATTCTGAGACTATTCTATGAAAACAGGAAAACTATACATTTACATTTTTGGAAGTTCAATCCATGTTCCCCATTGCAGTCGAAGCATATGGGAACAAAAATGAAGGAAGGAGATGACATAGATGAGCTCTTGAAAAAGAGCTTCTGATTGGTCTGGAAAGAATTCCCTTCTATGGTACTTCTTTCTTTTTTTCTCAGACACCTTCCATGTATTATCTTCTGCCACTCCAGACTATAGCCCATCTGTTATGGTTCTAATGTAATATAATGTCTTTGTATCTGAAAACTGGTTTACTGCTTTAAAGAAATGTGTCTGGTTGCCAAGTTCACAAGGGGTGGATTGTTATGGTTTATACATTGTGTCAACTTGGGGAGTCTAGCTTTGGTGGAGTGACTCAGCAGGAAGCCAAGGTGCTTAATTTGTATACATCCTGAGCCTGTGGAAGAGGAGGGATGGAGATTGTGTGAGAGCTACATGCCCCCTGGGTGGGGGTAGGCTGTTTACAATGTAAGGGAAGGAAAGAGGCCGCTTGCAGCCATTCCTCCCTTTTTGCTGGTTGCTTTTGCTGTGCTCTGCTGCCATGAACAGTTTGCCCTCTGCCATGTGCCACTCTGCCTCAGAACCAGCCAAGTATGGACTGAAACCTCCACAAACTGTAAGCTAAATAAACCTTTCCTTCCTTCATTTTGGGCATTGGGTATTTTGTCTCAGCAACGAGAGAAAAGTAATCAACACAGAATTTGGTACCAGTGGAGTGGGGCCACTGCCGTGACTATACCTGACCATGTGGTTCAAGAGCCTTTGGAAATGGCTTGTGGGAAGAGTTTGGAAAGGTTCGGAGATGTCGCCTGAAAGAGGCTGAATGCCTTCGGCCCTTCTGTATGGGAGATTCTGGTCAGAGTTTAGAAGACCAGAAGGCCAATAGAAATCCTGCCGGTAAAGACCTGGTTTGGAAGATTTATGTTGGAAAGGACTGCATTGGTTGTTGGACTCCAGACGATGTATATTATGGCTTGGCAGAAAGTTTGTCTGCATTTTGCTCGTGTCCAGAGACTTTGCCTAAGACTGAGATTAAGGGTGGCAGTGAATTTATTAATCTGGCAAAAAAAATTTCAAGGCAGTCAAATGTTGGGGCAGGGGCATGGCTACTGTTGGGGGCTTTTAGCCAGATTTATATTGACAATCAAGAGAAAAGAGCCCAGCAGGATGTGAGTTTGGCCAGAAAGGAAGCTCCAGTAAAGCTGTGGATTGCAAAGATAAGGCTGAGATTTCCATTGCTGAAAAGGAACAAGAGAATAGAAAAGATGGCCTGAGGGCATCACAAGAAGCAGCAAGTCTCCACCCTTTGCAGCCTCAAAATTGCAAGGGTGAAAGACCTTGCCTTGAGAAGGAAGCCAAAGAGTGCTATGTTCCAGAATGGTGGCAGTGGCCGCACCAGGTTCCAGAATGGAGGCAGCGGCTGCACCAAGTTCCAGAACGGAGGCAGCATACAGAATCTGTTCCTCAGAATTTGATTGAGAGTTCCCAGCAATACAAGCACTCGACCCCTATGGCTGAGAGAGGAAAGTTTGGCTACTGCTCCGGGTGGCAGCAGACCTTGGCATCATCCACGTGGCCCTGGCTTTAGGTGTGTGGAGAATGCAGGAATTCTGAGGTTAAAGAGGCTTCCAGCCAGATTTCAGAAGGCCACAGGCCAGGCAGTGTGCCCGAGAGGGCAGTGTGTGAGGCTGTTGAGTGTGAAGCAAAAAAGGTGCACAGGATACCTCAGAAGTTCAGGAAAGCCAGGATCGTGGATCATCTGAGGAAAGCTGCAAGGAGGGAGCAAAGCAGGCCTAAGAAAGAAGCCGTGGGAGTTGTAACCACCAGAAGTGCCATAGGGGCGGACTCGTGCAAGCCCTTTGGAGCTCACAATGTACATGTTGCTTCTGATGCTGCATGTGGAATTACAGGACACCATGTTAGCCCTGATGGATTTTGGACTTGCTTTGTTCTCAATGCTATGTATCTACACCCCCCCATGTTCATGTTGTGCCTTTAAATGCTAGTTTTTAATTTTCATTTGTACCAGTGCACCATCTATAAACTTTCCTGGGTGACTTCACCTGTGTCTCACAGGTGCCATCTCACAAAGTGATGATGACTCCCAAGCCTGTAAGCCCTGTCCAGAACTCTCACATCAGCGAAAACAGAACTCTCACAGCCCAAGATGCATTTCTTACTACTCCTCAGACATTGCCGCTTGTGTAATGCCTTATGTTCAAAACCAAACACAAAATCCAGACCTCGTAAATCTGGTATTTGCTAACATTGTCAGTAGCACAAATGTAGTAACACAAGCCAGAAATTCTAAATGTCATTAATTACCCATCTTCCCCTAGCAGATTTCCAGGTGTTTTGGGATCATCTTCTAAATATGAATCAATTCCGTTCTTCTATGATCCCAGTGCCTAGGTTTAGGCTTACATAAACACTCATCTGGATTATTCAGCAACTGGTTTCTACACTTCTGGCCACTTGATATAATCCGTGCTCCCGACCATGCCAGATTTCCTCTTATTTCTTCAATCTATGTGTAAAAATCCAGATAATTTAACATGACACACAAAGTTCATTATCCAGTCCTTTCCGGGCAGCAACAAACAAACCTATGTTCTCATTTAGGACATGTCCACCAGGCTTGGTCACACCTGGAATGAGGATGGATACCCTTCACAACTCATCATGCTTTCTCAAGTCTCCCACTTTTTATACTACTGCCCTCACTCTCTACCCATCTTAGCGCGGGAGCCCATCCTCCACTTAAAAACACCCAGTTACTACCTGTTATGGTTGATACATTGTGTCAACTTAGAGAGTGGTGAGGTTTGGCTAAGTAACTCAGCAGTTGTAAATCTTGGGGTAAAAAGGACATGCCCTTACCCTTCTGGGATGTTGTTTATTGTGTTAATTTGGGAAGTTTAAAGGGTTAAACTATGTGATTCAGAAGGCTCCGGAGCTGGGGTGCTTACTTTGTACACATCCTGAGGCTGTGGAAGAGGAGGGCATGGAGACTGTGTGAGAGCTACATGCCCCCTGGGTGGGGGTAGGCTGTTTACAATGTAAGGGAAGGAAAGAGGCCGCTTGCAGCCATCCCTCCCTTTTTGCTGGTTGCTTTTGCTGTGCTCTGCTGCCATGAACAGTTTGCCCTCTGCCATGTGCCACTCTGCCTCAGAACCAGCCAAGTATGGACTGAAACCTCCACGAACTGTAAGCTAAATAAACCTTTCCTTCCTTCATTTTTGGCGTTGGGTATTTTGTCTCAGCAATGACAGAAAAGTAACCAAGACACTACCCATTCCTTTGTTAACCTTCCTTCATTCACTCATCTTCTCTTCTTCCTGCATCCCTATTAAACACAGCTGAGCATTTTTCTACTTCTACTATTGCACTGTCCAAATTATGACTGCTTAAGTGTCTGTTTTCCTGACTAAATTACATATTCCTTGATGATAAGTATACTTTGTGTCCACATCTCCATAGTCTAATGCACAGTAACACTCAATGTCTCTTAAGCAAATGGATGCTTACAGAAGTGTTGTGATGTACTGTATCAAGCTTGCTTCTTCACAAGGACACCCTGGGATATGTTTCACAGTGCCTAAACCCATTTCATGATTATGACGGCTCATGTGCGGGAAAGAAAGGAAGGGGACATATAAAGGAAGGACTCATTACAGCAGACCTAGATCATGTAGCATTCCAGAGGAGCCCACAAAAATGGTAAAGACTACATGCCAAACACTTCTATGTGAACTATGTCATCTGTAATTACAAAAATGTTAAAAATTAGAAATAACAAATATGTAATTTAGAGTGGTTAAATGTAAGTTCATTCAATGCATTCTTTAAAAAAATAATAGTTTTGAGGAATATTTAATGACTAGGAAAAATGCTGGTCACTCCCATTGTGACAGTTAATCTTTACTGTCAACTAGATTAAGAGCTGCCCTGAGGGGTGACTGGATGGGGGTTGCTACACTCACCAGCAGGTTAACCTATTGATGACAGCACAGCAGAACTGGCTATTAGGAAGCAGCTAACTAGACAAAGCCACTCGCTGGGGGTGTGACTTTGAAGAGTGTAACTTTTTCCCATTCAATCCCCAGTACCGCAAAAAAAAAAAAAAAAAACTTTTTCCCAGCTCTTTCCTTCTCTCTCTGCTTCCTGGCTGCCACGAAGAGGACAGGTTTTCCCTTTGTGTTTCTGCCTTGCCCCAGGACTAAAAGCAATGGAGCCAGGGGAGACGGACTGAAACCATAAAGCCAGTATTCGGCCACTGTGACTAAGAGCTGACCAGTCTACCAATCAAACAAAAAAAAAGGTACTCTATTACGATTCCAGCAATAAATTAAGTTTAAAGGCCATCTGGGAAATACTTTGGCTTAAAAATAGGAAAAAAAAAAGCCTGTAATAAATCATATTAAATTAACAGTGTTTATTTCTGGGTAAGTTTCTAATGTCATTCAACAAGTGTTTAATAAGCTCAGCACAGTGACACACGAGATAATCCTGCCCTGTGATGAAATATACCATACTTTTGCAATGAATCAATAAAAGCAATAAAAGCTTTAAAAATATACATCTAAAATACACATCTCACAGGTTAAAAATAGATTTCTAGAACTTCTCTGGAATCTAGACTGGAAACAATTTTGGTACAAAACTGGAGAAAGACTGCCCAAATGGCTCATACCATTGTGAACTTTTATCATGATAATTATAATTGTTCTAGATTATTGTGGTCAGAACATGGCAGAGAAATTAATCTTTAGATTTCCCTTTCTTATTGGCAGATGTAGACATTTATAGTAATTACAAATAAAATTTGCTTAGTTGAAATTTTACCCTTCATCTGTACTCTACCACATTTCCTCTGTTTCTTTCCTTGCCACCATTTCCTGCTCTAGCCCTCAATGATTTAGTCCATTTATCTTTTTTCAGAGACAGTTTAAGATTGAGCTTTCCTTGGTTAGGCAGTTCTAAGGAAAGGTAATGAGTTGCAGGGGGGATCTGTGCTTTATTTCTAGTATTTCTTAGATGTAAAAAATTTTAAAAAGTGAAGATCATATTGAAAACAGTCACTAATTTAGTTTTACTACTTGTCTCTGTAATTCTTTTACTAGTTTGTATTATGGATTGAAAATTTATCCCAAACACAACTGTAAATAGTAAAATCACTGTAACTGCCTGAAGTTTAAAAATTCAGCACCGTGATCCAAATGTTATAATGTTTTTTGGCCTATTAATAAGTAAACAAGTTGACAAAATCCCTCAGCACTTAGGTTACTGAAAATGGATATGGTATGGAAGAGCTTTTCAAATATATTTTCCATATAACTCAATTACTGACATTTATAATAAAAACACATGCAAGGTATTATTACAAAAGGCATTACAGGAATACACAGACTTTTAAAATGCGAACTGTTGTGATGTGAAAGGCAGATGCTTAGGGAGCTAGGTGTCAGAATTACTGACAGTCATTTATTCATTCACAAATTTTAGAAAGGACATACACTGTGCCAGGTGTAATTCTAGACAGTGTAGTGACCAACAGAGATAAAAATCTCTACCTCCCTGGAGTACTTCAGTGGCCCAAGACAGGTAAGAAGAAAAAAGTAAAACATTATATTGGGGAGAAGTACAAAGAAAAAAAATGGAAAAAAAAAAAAGATGCAGAGTGTGTGAAACAGAGGAGAAAAAAAGTTAAGTAGCTGTCTGGGAAAAGGTACTCAGAACCTAGGAAAGAACTAGAACAAGGGTTCAAAGGTGCAAAGATGCTTATTATGTTTAAGGAACAGCAAGCTGGCTAGTGTGGTTAGTGCAGAATGAGGAAGGAGACACTACCACAAGAAGTTAAAGAGATAAGGGAGAGGGGTTAGAGCTTTGGAGAATTGAAATAAGGTTTTCAGGGACAGCAACAGGGGAGGCTGGGGG